>JAFIRS010003195.1:0-150086 GCA_018342105.1 Gonioctena quinquepunctata | reverse complement strand
ATCACAGTATATTATACAGGGTGAACATAATTTATCTATCATATCAATTTGAACCCAAGAGGGATAAAAATCAACAACAACAAATTATTTTTACAAATCACATTTCATAACAATTTGGTTCCCAACTACGAACAGAAATTATTAGCAATCATCATTTTATAATAACAATTTATTTGATATATCATCATTATATAACAATATATATATATATATATATATATATATATATATATATATATATATATATATATATATATATATATATATATATATTGTGAGAGAGAGAAATAGAGAGGGACAGAGAGATAATGTTTTAGTAACTTCAATTTCGTCAAATACATGTTAATAACTGTCAAGATGTGAAGTTTTCCTTCGGTGTTTGGAATACTCATGTGGTAATACAGTTTGAAAACAAAACCGATTGCACGTGAAATTGGATAAGGTAGATTTCACGAACTCTTGCTGACAAATGGCTGATGTTCTGAACTGATATACACACAAATTATGCTGGATGTTCCTGAAAATAGTGCGTTTTTTCCACGTGCCATTAGCGCTTCGAGTTTGGCATTCAGTGTAAAAAAATGCTAAAATCATATATCGAAAGAACTAACTTTCATTTATATGAGTAACTCCGCCAAGATGACTATTTGCGGTAGATGGAACGCGATGATAACTGAACTCTTCAACCCCGATGCAAACAGAGGGTGTTATAAGTTCAACGTGTATCTGTGTGTCTGTGATCTGTCTGTGGCATCGTAGCTCCCAAACAGGTGAACCGATTTTGATTTAGTTATTTTTGTTTGAAATGGGTTTTGATCTAGAGTGTTCTTTACTATGATTCAAGAAAATCTGTTCAGCCGTTTGAAGATCATCAGCACGTTTCTAGTTGATGAAGGGATATGAGCAACTCCAACATATCTGATTGTTACGAGATTTGGTAACCTGTTACTTCAATGATATTGCAATAACATGGTAACCTTGACCTGATGCTGCAGCATCACCTGGAATCTGCAGGATATCCAACTCCTCACCAACTTACAGTAGAGTTATCGTGTTTGGGCTCATTGGAATGGTCTCAATGAATAGGTTTTAGATAGTTAGTGATCAAAGTCTGATGATGGAGCAGGAAAGAGAAATAAGGATGAATTGGTGAGATATTCTAAACTTCTTCCACTGGTTCAATCGATATGAAATTTTGGTAAATGATGTAGTACCATTTGTTGCAACTTAGTGTTGAATGTGTAAAGTGAATGAAAGAAGCAAGAGTGAATGAAAGACGATTTGATGTGGTAAGGTGCTGAATATAATAAGGCACGGTGGGGTACGGTAGGGATTACGAACGTAGGAGGTGATTGAATGGGATTACGATTTGGTGTGATACAGTAAGGTGCTGAATACGGTATGGTGTGGATGTGTGTAGTACAGTACATACTACAAAAACAAAATAATGATATGATGAGTTTATTGCGTTTCAATTAATAGTAGCTTCAACCGAAGATTGCAAAGTATTCAAAATGTAAAAATATTTTTAAATAATAAACTACGACACTCAGTACAAAATTAAATTATTGAATGACTGCTTCTCAGTCTTTGCAATTCTGCTGAAGCCGATCTGTGAAAAATTAATATGTTATTACGCTAGGTACGTTATAACAGCAATCGTGAATAAAATCTACGGGATAATCACCTCAGCATTAATTATTATTATTTAAAGGTACTTGAATTCATGGATTTCTAGTAAAGATCAACCACAAATGCAGTTTATTCATACTATGATAGAATAATCAGATTCATTGAGGCAGCGAGTGCCCTGAGAATCTTTCGTGATCTTAGCAGGGCATTCGACTGCGTCAATCATTCTTTATTACTCTGAAAATTGGATAAATATGGTATCAGAGGGCTACCTCTGCAATGGATATCAGATTATTTGAGGTATAGAAAACAGTGAACAACAAAAATTCTAAAATAAAGTACATTGATCTTGGTGTGCATCAGGAGTTTTTTGAGTCAGTATTGTTTATCATTTTTATTAATGATTTAAGTATTTTATCAGTACCGGCAGGCATCATTAACTTTATATGCAGATGATACATCTGTGATCATATCAGATAAAACCGAACTAGCTTCGACATATAAATACAACACAGTTTTCTCCAGATTGCACGAATGGTATACTGCAAATCAAGCTGTTTCTAATGTTGGAAAAACACAATACATAAGGTTTCATAACCGTCAAAATTGTGTCAAGATATCACATTCGCCTCAGATGATGCCTCAGCCCAATATGTCTCTAGTAATAGTAACGTTTTAGGTTTTCAAATTGATTCATGTATAAACTGGAAAAGTCACTGTCAATCACCGATATCAAAATGAATTCACTATCATATCAATTCAGAACCACTAAGAAAGTGTTGGGAATAAATCAGTGCTTTCACTCTACCATGCTCAAGCTGAAAGTAGTTCGCGATATGGATATGCCTATGGGTTTTATCTGTATCCTCACACGATGTTTTTATTGCCCAAAAGCGAGTTTGCGTTCTCTCGTTGGTAAATCGGGCCGTACAAGTTGCAGGGATGTCTTCAAGTACCATAACATTTCAACACTTCCTTCATTACTTATTTTTGAACTCTCTGTTTACTCATTTGAGAATAGAGGTACTTCATTCAGTACCAATAAAGTCAGACATAAATTTGATACCCGAACGAAAAAATGACCTTCATGTACCTTTTAATAAATTTAGTGTTTCATTCAACTCTTCTCCCTCTATGGCGCCCAGGGTATTTACTAAACTCCAAAATATATGAAAGAAAGTAAATGTTTAACTATTCAAAATACAATTGCGAGAATTCCTACTTGAAAGTGTCTGTAGAGGTTGAAGAGTTTATGTCGTTGAACCGTAATGTTTTGTTTACATGCTTTTATTCTGAGGTGTCATGTTTCTTTTAGAATGTTCTTAGGACAATTTTAATTGAGGTTGATAATTTTTACTTCAAACTTGTGGTTTCAGCTTTTTGGTTTCATCTGAAAATTTAAATTCTGAATTCTGGAATTGTTGTGTGTTCCTATGTGTTTCTATGTTTTTATATTTACCTAGATTTGAGTGTATGACTCTTCCTATGCGATGTTATGTTGTCTACTGGAAAATAAAGATATTATCTTATCTTATCTATTCGTCCAAAAACTTAATCTAGGAAATTGAAACTGATAAGTTGTTTGTAATTAATCACTCTAAGTCGCCTACTGAACCTCTAAAAAGTAAAAAAACATATGTATTGGTCCTTTAATATAAGTAGTAATATTTTGATTCAAGGGTCGTCGCGTCAAAGGGACCGCTAACAAATAAAATAAAACAGAATACAACTGAAAATGATGAAGTATGAACTTCGAATACAAATAAGCTACCTAGGCAACGTAGGTGAATATCAAAACAACCATAACAAATCGTTGAGTCTATGTCTTAATTAGCCGACGCGACGACGCTTGGATCAAAATATTACTACTTATATTAAACTTAAAGGCCCAATACATATTAATTTTTTACTTTTGGATCTTTTTTCTGTGTCTGGAGTTTTTTAAATTTTCATTTAAGTTTTATTGCGTTTGATTTTTGCCGGAACCGGAAACATCTGGAGTTACAACTTCAAAGGATAAATAATTTCCTAATTGTATGGACGAGAATTCCGTCGGAATTGGTTATAAGCTTTGTTTGATCATTAGGTTTATTGGTATGTGTTAGTTGTTTATTATAAGGAATTATTCTACTGTAGAGTGTTTCATTTGGGAAAGTTATTGCTCCTAGTTAACAGAGCAATGTAAAGAGCCACAAACGTGTACTTACTGTTGGATCATCTACGACAATATCCAAAATATCTACTTCTACATCGAGTGTACGATGTTTATGCCCTCTTCTTTGACTACACTACCAGTTTTTAACTTTGGCACACAGCCACAAACTTCATGGGACTGGGGTAGTTAACATATCGTGCTAAAGTAATTTTTTCAGAAAATGATCACTTGCTCACGGTAGAACTACTAAGCAGGGACAAAAAAGTTCGTAATGGCAATAGTAGGGATACCACAGGACACTGTTTACTCAACGAGCATATGAAAAAAAAAAGGTCAGGCAGAAAAACCACTTGCATGTTTGCCAGGCACAAGAAGAAACCTTCATCCATATCCTATCGAATGCGGAAGAATAGCAATTACGAGGTATCCACAGAAGGAACGGAATACCCAGAGGCAAGCTACGTTGAGGAGCCATTGTCGAGGATCCTGAACATATTGAAAATGACGAAACTCGCGCAAGTCATCTAAATATCAAAAAGGGAAAACCCCAAAAAATCTGCAAATCTATCGCACATCTATCTATTACGAAATACTAAATACCGATGTAGCGGCGATGAATGTATCATTGAGTGCAGGGTCGCCCGTTATGATAATAATGAATTTTCTAATTGACAAGGTTTCTGTTACAGACCATTATGAACTGCAAGATGAATAAGTTATGTGGTATCTTGTCAAAGGCAAATTCAAACCAACTGACAATGTAATTGTTTCATCTTTCACTCAACCAAAGTGTACCCACACATCTAGCATGAAGATGAATGGGTAACAGAAACTGAAATATTTACATGATTAAGAATATTTACGCAATGTATGTGTCCATGTTGCCTATATAGAAGGATATTCAGAAGCGACATACTATGTTGAACATACAGGCACAGAAACTGAATTCAAATTTAAATAGGCTGAATCAATTCAAACAGGCTGAGTCAATAAATTCAGCTAAATATCGTCCTCAAGGGTTTTTTCATGCATGAGAGTGACATACGTTCATACTTTTCGGGTAACCAATTGTATAGCTTAGTTATGTTTTATGAAAAGGAGCATTTCTAAAAGGACATTGGTGTCTTTAGGGGAAGTAAGCCTATACTTGAAGCGTACATTTAGATTATGGATATCAGTTCCAAATCTAATTTTATTTTATGAATATGAGAGGTAATGATCTTATGGTAGCGCGTAGCCCGATGGATAAACATTCCTTCTATGTTCAACCAACGATGTCTCAAATATACGTTGCAGTTCCCCCTTTCCAGTCCATAAATCACTCTAGCGTAGCAATTCTGATTTCTTTGAAATCTCAACCAATATTTTTCAAGAGACTTGGTCCGAGTCAGCGAAATTCAAAGGAGATCAAACCAATGGGTCCGATTTTAAATTTTCTGTTGGGTAAAGTTCTATTACTATAGATGAGTTCGAAATTACAGTGGGCTCTACGTAATATAACAGATGTATGTTATGAATGTCTCTCTCTTATCGCTTTTTCATTCAATTATTGGAAAAGCGGTAAACTTGAAGATAAAAATGATAGAACTATTTTATTCTGAATGGCGTGTTCTACATATTTCGGGGATTTTCTGTTTGTATACAAATCTTCCGCAATAGGTAGCATTTTTAAGAATTCTACATAATTGAGGTTTGAAAGAAAATTATATATTTACTGTAATGAATGGACGAATCAAAACCTGTATTTGGAAAGTACCGCAACAAATAAAAAAAACTTCCACTATTGATTCGAATTCATGGATAATAATGAATAGTGATAATCATAGAACTTTATTCAACGATGTTACATGGCACTATATGATGTGAATAAGCGTACAATGTGAACTTGTTCCGTTATAGATAATAATAAAATGAAGGGGTTCAAAATTCATCGAATATAGACAATAAAAAAAGTAAAATGGGAAAATAAATATATACATGATGTGATCTATCCTCTTGCACACCAGTGAATGACGAATGTATACTGCCTTTTTATAACGAATTATAGTGGTTAAAAATCTGGAAAAAAAACATGTTTTGTTCATTGTAAAATTTGGGTAGAGCCACCCGCCTAATTTCAGGTGACCTGCACAGTGAAGAACTTCGGCAATTGCCGAGTGCAATAAACATTCAACTTGGCATCTGAATAAGGTAGAATGTTGAACTGTGTGGTAAATATATACATTGCAGGCGGCCTGAAATATATATTCAGTTTCAAAGAGATGAAAACATCTGTTTTATCAAACTGGTGATGAAGTCAGAACTAGTTGACTTATCTCTGCTTTGAGGCACTCATCATAATTATCACAGTCACTAGAAGAAACACACTATTGAAAAGGGAAACATGCATTGGCAATTGCGTATTATTTTGAAAAATCACGCCAATTGTTATGATTGAACATCGGAGTGAACTGAACATTGTTGCCAAGGAAGATTCTCGCATGCCCGGTTTACGTACAAAAGTTTGTTAGATTCTACTAGTTATTTCTAATTGGCTGGTGAATAAAATATCGTGATAAGCAACCAATCAGAAAACGGTACGCGATGTGCAGGAGAATTAATTTGTACGTTATTGCCTTCGTCTCTTGCTGGTTAAAACGATTGTTCCGTGTGTATTTTGAGGGTAGAAAACAAGGAATCACTCGTCTCATTTATGAATAAAGTAGTGAATTTCAATTCTGGTTAGATTTCGAAGTCGCCAATCACTGTGCAGGCGTTCACAGATATCTAGTAGAAAACTCCCGCACAGTGATTGGCGACTCCAACCAGGATGTAATTACTACTTCTTTCATAAATGCGACGAGTGATTCATATTGTCTTCTACTTTCAAAATACGCACGGAACAGTCAGATTAGTTCTAAGAGCCAGCAAAAGACAATAATATACAAATTAATTATCGAGTACTGTTTTCTGATAGGTTCTAATCATGATCTTCATTCACCAGCCACTCGAAAACACTAGTAGAATCGTGCATGCGAGATTTTGCTGGGCAACAGTATTCAGTTCCGTCGATGCCTAAATCATAACAATGGCCGTGATTTTAAAACAATATGCAATTGGAATGAATGTTTCTGTTTTGAATAGTGTTTGATTCGTTTGTTTCTTACCCTGTGACTGTGATGATTAAGATAAATGCCTCAAAGCATGAGTCAACTAGTTCTGACTTCATCACCAGTTTGGATATAATAAGGCAAGATGTTTCTTCACTTTAAATTGAATATCTATGTCGGCAGCCTGCAATGTATATATTTACGACACAGTTCAACATTCTACCCATTCAAATGTCGAGTTAATTGTTTAAATGTTTATTGCAGTCGGCAATTGCCAAAGTTTTCCTCTGAGTAGGTCACCTGAAATTAGGCTGGTGGCTTTACCAAAAATTTTGTCGAATTTTACAAAGAATAAAACATATTTTCATTTTTTCAGATTTTAAATTTCTTATAAAATGGCATTATACCTCGTGATTCATGGGTGTGCAAGAATTGGATTACACCTGTAAAATACAATATGAAGAATAAAACGAATAATAGCAATAACTATATAATTTATAAATACTTAGCAAATACAACAAAAGTATGTAACGATATTTTTATAATTCTCTACTCGAATATTCTTTGCTATGAATGATCTGTCTTTTCAATTCATTTTCAAAGCAATCTCGCCTATTGTCTAGAACGATGAGAAAAGTGGTTTGGATTTTGTTTCAATTTTTTTTTTCCGAAGTAGTTTTTCCAAAAAAAATAACAAAAATTTTCAGAACGATGGCCCTTGGCCGATCGCAGAGTTAGCGTTATTCATTATATTTTTGTTGCAATGTAGCAAGCTGAAAAGTATTGACATAGCACTCGGTATCCATAAATATTATTTAAGAATAACGATCAAGAACAGCTATACGAGGTCTCCATTTCATACAAAGTTTTGTTTTATTCATAGGATAAAACAGAATAATATTTCCTCAGAAGTTCCGTAAAATAATGACACTGGCAACTCACTGAACACTGAGAGTGCCAGGATTTACAGCGTTGCCAAGTGTTATTCATAATATTTATAGCTGGCCGAAAAAAGAATGACATAGCACTCGGTATACATACATTATTCAAGAATAACTAAATCAAGAACAGCTATCAAATACGAAGTCTTCTTTTCAATATCACATATGCTGACGAAAGTTATGTTTTATTCATAGGATAAAAACGTTTTCTCAGAAGTTCCACAAAATAGTGACACTGGCAAATCATTGGACATATGACGCGGCAATAACACTGTGTTTGAATGTCTCACTGAATTTGAGGGTTTTAGAGCAGCGTTTATTCGAATATTACCCAATATCTTCTGAGAAAAACTATGCACACATAATATTTCATCACCATATTTCAACTTCAAGCACATATGAGGCAAATTTACGAGTTTGTGATTTCGCCTATTAATATTATTAATTGATTTTAGTATTTCAAGTATATGATTGTATAATTAGGGAACAATGCAGGTATACTATCTTGGAGCAACGACCCTAACTATCAGGGGTAAATTATAGTGATCCTGTTGGCAAGTATTGTATTGATGAAAAGGAAGCAATACTCTATGTTTGTTGGCATGATATTTGATACTGATGCATAAAAAATACCACTGTTTTATTTTTAGAGTTTGAATTTCGGTGTACAGAATATCAGAAAAATATCTACTGTATTTGGAGAATATCAATTTGAGCATTTGCATAACTTCGATAGGGTGACTGAATATTCAAAGCCCATCCCCACACTGCTATTCCAAAACGAAAACGTTTTTCCATCAGCGAATAATATAGAGTTTTCAGGTGATTCATTGACAGGAGATCTTTGAGTTTCCTGAATTTATATTAAATGATATTCTCAGATCATTAACGGTGATAGTTAAGGATTACTCTAAAACGGATACAATTTTCGGTTTAGCCTTTGTCAATGGTTTCACATTGTAGTTAGAGTCAGGAAACTTATTCGAAACTATCATCATTTGTATCATCAGTTATTAGATTTCCGAGCTGCCATAAAATTTGAAATGTTCCTTGGTAAGGAAAAGACATACAGTGTCACACATAAAGTTCGCCACTTATTAAAGTTTTTTATTAATAGAAATAATGAAAATATGACTTCGCAGTTAGTTTGTGCTTAAAAAATGAGTAAAAAACAGCCTCTTTCCTTTTGTCATGTGCTACTCTAAACCTGTCAAATTTGACATTTTGCGAAAATCCTCAAAAATATTTTTCCTTAAATTTCGAAAATGCCAAAGAAAAGAGTTGCTCAATTTTCGATTTTATACCTTTGCTCCAAATTTGGACTCTCTACTGCCACTTTGACTTTTTCCCAATTTTTTTTATTTTTCGATTCTTCGCTTTACCGATTCGAACGAAACATGACTCAAATTTCATAATTTCGATGAATACGAGACTTCAATGTCATATCTTGCTCAGAAAATACCCACATTGGCCTGTTACCAGAAAAAAAAAATGCGCATCCAGAAATTCGTCTTTGTTGTTGCAAAATTCATCAAGTTTTTTCATTTCATTGTGAAACTGATTCGGATTTTCAATATATGGACGTTAGTATGTCAGTAACCGAATAAATGAATTTCTCTTCATTCTTATTACACTCGTATTCCTTTTTTTAATAGATTTTTATCCAGTTTGACTATTTTTCTGACCAATAATTCAGTTACAAACAAACCCGAAATGTCATACTTTTCTGAAAACTAAACAATGACCTACAGTTATATAACTATTCAAAAGTCTTTCATTCTAGCGATTTGTACTAAACATGATATAAAATTTCGTGATTTTAAACAATACAAGACTAATGCAACATCTCGGGAAGAAAATAGTACAATTGATCGAATCCAAATAAAATTTTCCCTTAGTAGGCATTTGAAACAATGTTGTCCACACAAGACAAAGTGGAAATCGTTTTTTTATGTGGTGATAATGTGCCATATCGAGATGTTGCTTGTATAATCAAAAACCGGCATCCAGGAAGAAATATTCACTTTAGTACCGTGGGAAGGATATTGAAAACATTAAAAGAAACTGGCTCTGTGGAAACCACATTATCCAATAAGGTATAATGAAGAAGAATAACTGTTTGAGCGTTGTTGAAAACGGAAATACTAATATTAGGAGTATTAGTGAAAATACAGGGGTTGGCAGAAAAACTGTGAAAAGAATTTTGCACAAAAATAATTTCCATCCTATAAGCCAAAGTTCATCTCTCTCTCTCTCTCTCTCTCTCTCTCTCTCTCTCTCCCTCTCTCTCAGAGAAAGAGATTTCGATATTCGAGTAAGATTTTCATTTTGGTTCCAAGGTGAGAGAGACAATGCTATCACATTTCTACAGGATTTTATGGACAGACGAGGCAACTTTCACGTCGAACAGTTAGTTCCCAAAATTGTCGCTGGTGGTCCAACAATAATCCAAATTTTGTAATATTCATTCAAGACAAATGTGTGATGTACATAACCAAATAATTGGACCATTTTTTTAGAGAAAATTTGAACGCAGATATGTACAGAAATTTCATTATGAATCAGTTGACTGAAGTTTTGGATAATCTGCCTCTAAGTGTTAGACGAAATTTGTTGTATCAGCTTGACGGGGCACCGATCCACCAAATGGTAGAAGTGAAACAGTGTCTCAGTCAGATATTTAGGGGTAACGTGATAGGACGAGAATGGGAAGATTATTGGCCACCAAGATCACCGGACTTATCTCCAATGGACTTTTTTCTATGGGATTGTTTGAAACAAAAAGTGTATGAGCACAGACCATTTGCAAACAAAGAACATTTAGAGAATACTATTCGGGAGTGCTGTGCTAACATAAATCCCCTATTTATTAAAAATGCCACAAAGTCTGTGAATGAAAGGACTATAATTCGTATAGAACGGGAAGGACGGCATACTGGATGATGAATTCGGGTTCTTTATAAGATTATTGAGATAAATCAATGAATGTTACGATGTTTTGTTGGGAATTTGGTTATAGTTATTTTGGTTTAATGTTTCTTACACATCTAATGGTGAAAATAAAGAATATGAGATTTATGAAATTAATTCCAAAAACGTTGCGAAAAGTTATTATTTGCTCGAAAATTACATCTAACAGTTTACATCCAACAGTCACACTGTTGGGTGTAAACTATATCAAAATATTTCGAACTCATCTGCACCTAACGGGATACAAATCCGTTGAAAAAAATACGAGTTTAATAAGAATGAAGAGAAATTCATTTATTTGATTACTGACATATTAACGTCCATACATTGAGAATCCGAATCAGTTTCACAAAGAAATGAAAAAACTAGATGAACTTTGCAACAACAAAGACGAATTTCTAGAGGCGCATTTTTTTTAATTTCTGGTAACAGGCCAATGTAGGTATTTTCTGGGCAAGATATAACATTGAAGTATCGTATTCATCAAAATTATGAAATTTGAATCATTTTTCGTTCAAATCGGTAGAGCAAAAGATTCGAAAAATTAAAAAAATTGGAAAAAGTCGAAGTGATTTGGAATTCGGAGCAGGGGTATAAAATTGGAAACTGGGCAATTTTTTGGCATTTTCGAAATTTCCAAAAAAACTGATTTTTGAGGATTTTCGAAAAAAATGTCAAATTTGACAGGTTTAGAGTAGCACATGACAAAAGGAAAGATGCTGTTTTTCACTCATTTTTTCAAGCAAAAATTAACTGCAAAGTCAAATTTCCATTATATCTATTAATAAAAAAACTTCCATATGTTGCGAACTCTATGTGTGACACTGTATATGTGCTGAAGATATCTGAATCTACATGTCAAATTGCATACGTTGCACTACTTTTTGCAGTCTTGTCCATGAGAGCCTTATTTAAGCAGTAATATTATCTGTTTAGCATTGCGAACATTTTTATAACAATTTTTTTCTGGGTCACTTCGGCAACTATTGGTTCTACTGAAGGATATGTAAACACCGAAGAAAATGTCGAAAGTCCGTTGCAAGGACACGAACATAAATCATGGTGCTTTGTATAGAAATATGAATCGTGCGCTCATATACACGCCGAGATAAATCTCAATCATACATAATTAATTTCTCACGGGTGCGATGAAAGCAACCACGAACAAGAGACTGTCTGATTGAGATGTCAAACTTGCTATAAAACGGTGTAATAAATTACCAGTTTTACCCTCCTGCCAGATAAGGTGACGGAGTGAGCTTTGAACGGGAAATAGAATGAGTTGCATTTTTGAACGACTTCACGCCTTTTATAACCACCAATAATTAAATTATTAGCTATTCTTCGATCTGGCCCCAGACTGTAATTATGAAACATGGTTGCGTGGTTTTGTGGATTTCTTTGAATTTCTTTTCGGATGGTCATTTCTGTCATTTTTTATGGCGGAGAATATTTCAACTCATTCAATCTCAGCAAATTAAGTTTCACAGTGTTTCGAGACCTAAACTTGCTGAGAATGGAAATCTGAAGTGCATCTTATCGATCAGATGAATGGAAAAATGTGAATAAATATTTTTTTTGTTATTACAAAATGTATGTTTATTTCAAATTGGAATGTTTTTATGAATAAATAAATAAATAATATTTTATTTCATTGAGACCATTTACATAATATAAGGGAAAGTCAGTAGAGAGGAGAGAATACATACAATATGTTCTATCATAGCCAAATATACAGTGCTCGTCTAAAGTCCGTTCCCCCCTACTAATTTTTGATCCACCTGGTATATCGCAAAGAAATTTGGTGGGTCAAATAGGAGATGAACACCTACTACTTCATGAAGAAATCACAGCTAAAAGTTTTAAAATGGCGGCTGAGCGCCATCTTCAATATTTTTTTTTCTCTAATACACTTTACTCCTTAATTCAATTGTTCTTGACATATTTACGTTTGAAAAGTGACATTTTGGTCATTTCAAACCACCAAAAACACTAATGTTGCTTTCAATCAAGTTTGCATTGGAAAAAATCGTTGTCACGGTAACATCTTGTTTACTGTCAAACTGAACTGCTAACTGTCGAATAGTCCGTTGAGATTATCATCTAGCAGTCCGTATGTTCAATGATAGATTTCCCGAGAAACCTTTTTCGAGGTCATATTTTTTTTTTTTTTTATGTTCTGGTTCCCACGAAAAGGGATATCCTGTAATGTTCAGAGAACATCGTGGGAACCAAGGGAAAGAAGGTAGGAGTTGGTGTTCTTCTTAAATTTCTGGAGGTTGTATGCCTCGGGGAACACCTCCCTAGGCAATGAGTTCCAAAGCCTCGCTGTTCGTTGGATGAACGAGTCTTTGGAAAGTGATGTTCTGCAGGTCTCCAAAGTGACCAAGAAGGGGTGTGATGACTGAACTTGACGGGTTAATCTCGAAGAGACTGCCAAAGCAGGAACGATTGTTGATATTTCAGAAGAGCATCGCCCATGAAAATATCTATAAAATAGAGACAAATCGCCAACTTTTCTACGGTGTTCCAGACAAGTGAGCGAGTTTGTAAGCGAGGCATCACCGACGAGACGAATTGCCCTTTTTTGGACAGAATTCAATAGCCTCAGGATATGTTTAGGTGCAAACTTTTAAATAAGCTCCAAGCAACTGGTTTCGCTGAAAGATGCTCCAAGATCAGGAAGACCGCCTCTTTCAGAAGAAAAAAAGGTAGAAATTGTTGCTGAAATGGTAATCAATCCGACTCAGTCGACGTCTGCAGTTGCTGAGTCCTGTGGATTAGGTTCAAAAAATGTCCAAAGAGTCCTAAAAAAAGAAAAGTTTCATCCTTATAAAATGAAAATCCTGCAAGCTCTCACGGAGGATGATCCAGACCGAAGGGTTGAATATTGTGAGTGGTTAACAAGAACAATTGAAGGAGAACGGGGCTTCCTAAAACGTGTATGTTTTCTTAATGGAAAAGTCAACAAACAGAATGTACTGGAGCGATACTAATCCGCATATTTTAAGAGAGGGACATACCCAGTTTTCTAAAAAGGTGAATGTTTGGGCGAAGATTTTGAGCAATCGCGTTGTTGGACCGATTTTCATCAGAGGCAATCTTACAGGAGTTCTTTACAGGAATCTTTTAGAAACTGAAATTGAACCTCGAATAAGACAAATTGTATTAAACAATCAGGAAGAGTTTGAAAATCGTTAAATCATATTTCAGCAGGATGCGGCACCTCCCCATTTCGTTTGCATGGCTAGAGAGTTCCTCGATAGAAACTTTCCTGGGCGTTGGATAGGTCGCAGGGGAAGTACAGAATGGCCATTAAGATCTCCGGATCTTACACCTCTATAATTTTTCCTTCGGGTGTATCTGAAGTCAAAAAACTACGCCACTGAATGCCAAACAATAGAAGAGTTGGAACGCAGAATAATAGATATATGTGAAAAAATACAGACTTTCATCAACGTTAGAGAAGCTATTTATAATAGGGCACTTTATTGTCAAGATTTAGGAGGAGGCCACATTGAACACTTGATGAAATGATTGTTGGGGTTGAATATAAGTGTTATTCGAAAATAAATTAAATTTTTTTAGTTAACTAGTTTGTTTTGATTGTGAATTTACAGAACACATTCGTAGGCTTCGAGATTTTCCGGTGAGCGTTACTGTTTATCCTTAATAAACTTTCTTTACGACTCTTATTGATCGAATTCATTTGAGAGAGTTAACTACAACGTTTAGTTAGCAAAATGTTTTACCGGAAGTGACCAAAATCCATACTTCATTTTAAACCGGAATGTCACTTTTCGAACATAATTATTTCGAAAACAATTGAATTTAGGAGTGAAGTGTATTGGAGAAAACTGGTGAGAATTATGAGCAGATTTCGGAAATGGAAATATACGGAGTATTCTATTAAAAAAAATTAATGAAGATAACGCTCAGCCGCCATTTTATAACTTTTAGCTTTAATTTTATCATGAAAAAGTAGGTTTTTATCTCTTATTCAAGCCCTACAAATTTCCTTGCGATATACCAGCTAGTTAAAAAATTAGTAGGGGGGGAACGGACTTTAGACGAGCACTGTATAAAGTTATACAATTGTGTTAAAATCTACATTCCATAAATTCATTCAGATTATGGAATGAGTATTGCCACAGGAGATCTTTGAGATATTTTTTGAATCCATAAAATTTTTGAATTTCTCTTATAGAGCTTGGTAGTTTATTATATAACTGTATAAGATGGACTCTTTTCAAAAAAAGTTGTCCGATGAGGCGGTATGCGAAGATGATTACCATGCCTTGTCTTATAGTTATGATTGTCAGCACATTTATAGAAGTCTTCCAGATTATTTTTAACGAATAGAATATTTTTGTAGATATAGATACAGGGGAGAGTTGGAATTTTGTTTGATTGGAAGAGGCCTCTACAGGAAGTCCTCTTATTTATCCCAAAGATGAAACTTATAATTTTTTTCGTGAAATAAACAATTTTGTTGAAAATCTAGAGTTTTCCCATATTATAATGTTATGGAATAATTGAGAGTATGTCATCGCATAGTAGATATTTATTAGTTGTTCTTGGGAGAGTATATTTTTAAGTTGTAAGATTGCATAGTAGCTGCTACATATACGTATATGATCAGTACATGCCTGAAAAGAGAGTCAAGAAAGGTTCCAAGGAATTTTGTTGTCTCAGAGGACGTCAAATTAATATTTTCAGTATGTATATCAAAAGAAGTGTTGGGATAATTTGTTATATTAAATTTGATCAGAACCGTTTTCCCCTGATTTAGAATTAGATGATTGTTCAAACACCATTCGGTGAATTTATTATATAGTGCACTTAGGTTATCTGCCAGTTCTTCAGGAGAATTGCCACAAGTTGCAAAGGAAACATCGTCCGCAAATAAAACCTTACACTTTGTTTCCATAAATACTGATAGGTCATTAATAAACATTATAAATATAAGTGGACCCAGTACAGAACCCTGTGGAACACCCGGGTTAACAATTGCCCCATTTGACTGAGTTTGATTTATTTTGACTGCTATTTTTATCAGCCAAGTCAGCACGTTTCCATGAGGCATATAGTTTTTTTTTCCACAAAATATAAATTAAGGCTATCAAAAGCCTTAATGAGATCAAAGAATAGTTCCCCAACAATTTTCTTATTATCAAGTTGTTTATATATAAATTCGACAAATTCATTGACTGCCCCTTCTGTTGATCTCCCAGAGTAGAAACCGTTTTGACATTTTGTTACAATATTGTGTTTATCCAGGTGATTAATCAATCTATTATTAGTAGATCTTTCGACAATTTTACTAATCACATTTGAAACAGTTATCTGTCTGTAGTTGCCCATACTCAGGGGGTCATCTTTTTTATAGATAGGAGTAACCAGTCCAGTTATCAGTTCTTCCGGAAACTGACCAGTTTCAATTGAGATATTTATTAGTTCAGACAAAGGCAGTGCAATGTGTTGAGCTATACATTTAATTATTTTTGTTGATATTCAGTCAATACCACTCGAGTTGGTATTTTTTAGGCTACATATTATCTCAAAGATCTCCTGAGGTGTAGCAGGTGTAGAAAAGAATGAGTTACTATTGTTTAGATCTTATTTTGTAGAAGACGATACAGAATTTAAAAAAAATCGTTTAATAATCTTACAGAGGTGCTGAAATGATTAGCAAAACTATTCGCAACATCAAGGTCCCTATCAACTATTGACCCACTGATATTTCATTTCATTTCTCCCATATTATTATTATTTCTTTCGGTGTTTTCTTTAACTAATTTCCAAACATATTTTTGTTTTTCTTTGGGATCTATTTTATTTTCAATGATTTTTTAATGATATAACTTTTATACAGAAGTTTATTATCAATTTCTAATTTTTCATCGTGAAAGTTCTGCTTCAGCCAATATAAATTGTTTAGCGATTTACGTAACTCGAATGATTCTCTAGTGAACCACTTGTTTTTAAGTTCATCTTCTTTGTTTACTAATTGGTTTTTTGATGGACAAAACTTATCAATAGCAAAATTAATAGTTCCATAGAAGAGTTTGAACATTTTATTAATGTTATTACAGTTAAAAATATCAGAGAAATCTTCGTGTTGCAAGAAGTGATTTAGGCCAGCACTGCTATAATCATTCAACTGTCTAGCCAGAATTTGTTTCTTAACAGGCTTAATAGTTACTACTTGACTTAATATCCGTCATCAGGCCAAAATGTTCTCCCAAACCTAAGTTATGTATTGTTTCACAGTAACCTTCTTTATTAATATTTGTGAATATTTAATCAAGTTTGGATATTGATAGATGACCGTTTATATTTTTAAATACCATAGTCGGTTCAATGTTTTGTTCATTTAATTGGTAGCACTGCTTAATGTTTGGTAGATTATTTTTGTTGAAAGATTCCGTAGTCGATGTTTAAATCACCACAAAATATCAAATTTTTGTATACAGTAATCAAGCATTTCAGAGATTTGTTTAAAAAATATTTCTATGTCAGCACATGACGGTCTATAGACTACAATTATACAATATTTCACATTATTTCCACAAATTTGTACAGCACAGTTTTTTCATTGCATTTCTATTGAAAATATGTCAGTATAAGTAATTTTATTAAATTGTATATCATTCCGGACTAATATCATTACTCCACCATGTATACGGTTGGGTCTGACGTAATAGCTTGCAAGTGCAAAAATTTCAAAACATACAAGATTAACATTAGTTTCTGAACACCATGTTTCTGTCAGACATATAATATGAGGGTTATATTCTTCAATTATCATCTCAAACTGTTCTATTTTATTTGTTATGCATTAACTATCCAAACAGAGTAACTTGATTATGTCTTTTGAAATATTCTGTACAGGGTTAGAATTCCCTTGCTTGGTAGTGTTTGTTTCGAATTTGAAATATTTTCACAGTCACACCTTCGGCCAAAAACTTGGGGTGTAGAGTTGATTTTGCAGTTCCACCACCATGCCCCCCTTAAGGTTGAGCGCCCATGGATAGTAAATCCCCTTCATGTTATGAGTGAACGAGATTTACTGTCCACTTCCATCCTTCCCCGCTCCTCCTTGGAGCGGTCCTGAACTCGCAAATGGCACGTTTGCGAAATTGAAATCGTACCTCCTGTGGTATGAAGTCAGCCTCTGAGTGCTTCATACCCCTTGTTGTCTGATCGTTGTATGTTTACCTGACTTGCTGAGTGTGCATGGTGGTGATGTACCTGATGGGTTGATCTTACGTGTTTTGTATTGAGTTGTTACTCACCTGACGCGCCGGAGTGCTACTCTCGGTGGTGGACGGTCGATTTGGATGTCATGAATCACCGGGTTCGTGTGGGTGTCCGTCTCCAGGAACGTCGCGGTGGCGTGGTTCCGAAGATGGTCGTCAATGAAGTTCGGATTGACATTCAGGTACCTGTAGATAAATCTATTCGGAACGTATCTGGGAGCGTTCACCGTCATTCTTAGGCTCACGTTTAAGAATAGCTGGATCTTGGTCCTGTATGTTTGTGCGCATTGACCCCATGCGGCGGATGCATACAGGATAATGGGGAGGAGGATGGTCCTGATAAGGAGTAGTTTCAACTGGAGGTCCATGTTGCTACTGCGTCCTATGAGGGGGTAGAGGTTCTTTCGGGCTGCTTTCGCTAGTCCGAGCCTCCGGTCTACGTGTTGCCTGAATGTCAATCTTTTGGCCAAGGTGACTCCAAGGTATTTGGCCTCGTTTGCCCATGGGATTCGTTGGTCATTCATGATGACATGTCCTGACGGTGTTGTTCGCCTTCTGGTGAAAAGTATTGCTTGGCTCTTTTCCGCGTTGATCTCGATCTTCCATATGTTGAACCAGTCCTCAAGCTTATCTGCTTGATCTTGCAGGTATCGGAATACTTGCGTTGCGTTCACCGATCTGGCCACTAGTGCTGTGTCGTCAGCGTACAGCGCTAGCTTGTTGAAGTTGTCAGCAGGCTTTGGGATGTCCGCCGTGTAGATGGAGAACAGGTGTGGAGATAAGACTGCGCCTTGCGGTACTCCTGCTTCTAGGGTCCTCACTGCTGAGAGGTCGGTGCCAACTTTACATTGGCACCGCCGTCCGTGCAGAAAGGAGTCTATCAGCTTCCCTATGGGAGTGGGGTATTCGAGGTCTGCCATTTTGGTGATTAATCCATCGTGCCAGACCTTGTCGAAGGCCTTGGAAACATCTAGGAATAGGGCTCCTGTGTGGTGTCCTCTGCCCAGGTTGGAGCCTGTTACGGCAAAGTCCACTATCCTCAGGACCTGCATTTCCGTAGAGTGTCCTTGTCGGAAGCCGAACTGCTCGTCTGGTAGGACGTTGAGTTCTTCCGTGAGTGGTTCCAATCGTCTCTGGATGACTCGCTCTGCCACCTTGCTCATCGAGGGTGTGAGGCTGATGGGTCGGTGGTTTTGCGGTATCACATGGTTCTTGTTAGGTTTGGGGATCATGATAACCGTGGCTTCTATCCATGGTCGTGGAAAGTGTCTGAGCCTGAACACTGCATTGACGATGTTGGTCAAGGCAGCAATTCCTTTTCTCGGTAGAGCCTTTGAGGCTCTATTCGAAATTTGGTCCGGCCCGGGTGCCTTGCGGGTAGCAAGGTTTCGGATGATGTCCTTGATTTTTTCTGGCGAAGTTGGTTCAAGGACGTGCTCGGCATCATTGATTCATCTTATTCTCCTGACAGTCTGTCTGGCTCGGGTGTACATGTCTTCCACCTCGTCGGTTGGGTTGACCTGGTTGGTTGTCTCTACACTGGCGTTCGAAGGCGTCTGCAAATGCTTCTGCCTTTTCGTTGTCAGTGTAGACCAGGCCCCCCTCTCCGTGGAGTGGCGTGCACGGTTTCCTTCTGCCTTGTCGAAGTACTCTCTGCATTCTCCATACAGAGTTGTCTTCTGTGCTCATTTCTGTCATCCTGTTTGTCTATTGCTGTGTTTGGTGAGCTTTGAGTTCCAGCCGAGTTGCCTGCCTGCCTGGTTCATTCTTCTCTTATCTTCGGGGGCCAGTGTTCTCTGGTATCTCTGTTTCAAGCGGTGCCTGTTCCTAACTAACTCCCTAACCTCTGGGGTTAGTGCTAGTTGGAAGTTGAACCTGGTTGCTTGGGTGGTCTTGGAGCTGCGTTCTATGGCTTTCTGGATAGTTTGTTGCAACTGTGTTGTTGCTCTTTCGAGGTCTATCTTTGTGTTTATTTGTGGTATGTGTCCTATGGAGTCGTGTATGATTCTTTGGCATCGGTTCCAGTCAATGGTCTTCCTGGTAGCTGGTTCCTCAGGTTCCGCGTCTTCCTCCCCTATTGTTAGTAGGATTGGGTTGTGGTCTAATACTTCTATCTCAGTGTTGGCTGGGATGGACTGTATTAGTGCTATGTCTAGGATGTCTGGTGTGTGGTTTGCTAGTCCGTGGTAGGTGGGTACGAAGGGGGCTATTACTTCGTGCCGTTGTAGTCGGCCAGTAAGTTCTCCAGATTTCGGCCTCGTGGATTGTTGTTTCTGCAGTGCCATATCTGTGACTTCGCGTTGAAGTCTCCGATGGCTACAGTGGGGTGATGGTCTGGAAATAGTTCTGCTAGGTCTTCTCTTTGTATATTACCCCCTGACGGGATATACGTTGAGATGATTCTTAGCATTCCTATGCGTCTGACCTCCACTTTTACTGCGACTGCTTCTCCTCGAGATAGTTCTGGTTTTTCACTTCGTGTTGTTCGAGGCCGGTCCTTACTAGCAGGGCTGCCCACCGCGGGTGCGACAACCGGGTCTGTCTGTCCGGTAGCAGGTGAATCCTGGAAGATGGAAGTTCTTCTGGGGTTTCAGCGCTGTTTCCTGGATGGCGATGATGTCCACTTGTGTTCTGGATATCAGTTCGTGCAGCTCATCCTTGCGGGCGAGTGCGCTTCTGATGTTCCAGGAGCATATTGTGAGTTTTTCCGGAGGCTGTCTTAGCATTTAAGGTTTCCGGGGGCCTGACTCTGGTTGAAGAGCTCAAGAAATTCTTTCTTGAGCGCTTCAGATAGGGCCAACAGTTCTTGGTTAACTGTTGTGGTTGCCGTCGTCGTTGTCCTGGTCGGCCCCCATTTTGATGGTGCCTGTGGTGCTTGGGGTTGGGGCACAGCGATCCTGGGTCCCTGCCTCCTTCGTGGTGGTTGGTATGTTTGTGTTTGTCGTGGTGGTAGGTGAGTTTGTCGTGGTTGTTGTTGTGTGGGTCTTGTCGTGGGTTTGGGGAATTTGGGGCAGCCTCTGAAGCTGGCCGTGTGTGGGCCCCCACAGTTTGCGCAGGTGGCTGGCTGCTCTTTGGTATCCGTGCAGGTGCGGGACTTGTGCTCTGCTCCGCACTTCACGCACCTGGGGGTGGAATGACAACACCTTTGTGCGTGTCCGAACCACAGGCATTTATGGAACTGGGAGATGAATCCGCCGGTTATTTGCCGTTGAGGTTTCACTCTCACTTTCAGCATGACACAAGTGTCAAGCGTGAGAATGTGGTTTTCGGGCCTAGGTACTTTCACTAGGAATAGTGGAAGTGCCTTTTTGATGCGCCTAGACGTCATTCTGTGGCATTCCAAGACTGTGAATCCTGAGTCCTGGATGCTTTCCTTCACGTCCTCCGGCTTGGTGTTCTCCGGAATCCCCCGGATCACTGCGTGGAGTGGTATCTCTGACTTGAGAGAGTACGTGTAGAAGCTGTAGCCACCAGCTTCCAAGAACGTCGTGGTTGCCCTCCAGCTTGCCTCGTTTTCCGTATGGATGGTTATTCCATCGGACGTTAGCCTGGTCTTCAGGAAGTTGATCTTCCTTCTGGCCATTTCGGCGGAAACGGTCTGCCACTTGTCCTTATTCCTAAGGACAATTGGTGGTGGTCTTTCCGGGTCACTTCCTGGGGGAAGTGGGCCCTCGAGGGTAGCTTGGTCTCCGCTGGCTGCGGCTGGGACCATTTTGGGATTTGGGGTCGTTATGGCTGTGGGTGTGTTTTGGGTTCTGGGGTTGTGTTTTTGGCTGTTTTTTTTTCGCCTGTTTGGTGAACTCAGCCTGGCTGTTCTCGCTCTCCTTTTCATCGTCGGAATGGACTGAGAGCGCCTTTTTCTTGAGGTTTCTTCCGTCTCCATGATTTCATCGTTTGGAGGTGTTAAGTCCTGGACTGGCTTTCCAGCCACCTGGACTGGCTTTCCAGCCACCTGGACTGGCTTTTCAGCCTCCTTATTACCGAGGGTGGCGATGGCCTTAGCTATTTCCTTCTGGGAAGCAGCCGCTGCGGCGTTGTCGTAGGTGAGGAGTTGTTTCTTCAACTCCTCATTTTGTTTTCGGAATTCAGAATTTTCGTTGCGAATTTCCGCATTTTCCTTACGGATGTCATCCAGCTGTTTTCTCAGCTAGGTAAGAACGCCGTAAAGATCTTCCATCCTTATTGTCTTCGTTTTTTAACTCTTCCTTGAGGCGAGAGAGCTTTGACTACTCTCGTCCGAGAATTCGGCAGATCCTTCTTCTGAGGATGATGCCATATTTTTAATGGTTTTTGTTCGTCAGAGAACAGAGCCGTTTTCCTCTATTTCACCATCCCTGGTGAATAATCCTTTTGGGTTGGTAATCACGGTAATCACTTTTTTCAATTGACGGCCAACAACGATCTAATGATCAGGACGGCTATGATCTTCAAATTCGAATCGAATTCCAATTTTGCCTTAATGAAAGCAGATGCTTCGTACACAGATCTCACTGAACGACAGTTCCAAATCTGCTTCCATTTTATAAGATGAGTTGTGTCCTAAACAGTCCAGTTTTGTAACAGTAAATTTCTGTCCCGGTACCCGTCTCTCCAAGTAATTTTTCATATCGTCTGTAGTTGACGTGAGTTCACAACGACCTACGTAAATCCATAATCAACGTTGCGATACAAAGTTTTCTTCATCATGTCTATTGTTTTCTGGTACATATTTTCCAATGTCCCCCGTACCAACTATTATTTTCTTTTTAACGGCAGTAGTTCTCCTGAGAGCATGCTCTGAATATCGCTTCGCAGGTTTGTTTGTGTGAGTGTTTTTGTCAGTTATCTTATCGCCGATATGAGGGCCTTTTTCAATAATTGTATTACCGGACAAATTTGATTCATTCAGATTGTCGATTGGACTTGGATCATAGATGTTAGGAGTAATAGCATTTACTTGTCAGTGATCTAATTATGTCTATATTACTCTCTTTTAATATAGTTATTTCATTTTTGAAAGTTTTGATTTCTTCATGAAGTGTGTCGGTATGCTCTTTTACAATTTTATTAGTAACGTCTTAGAATTCATCCATTGTTATAGTAACAGTTAGGGTATTTTTACTAACCTCCAACTTTGAAGAACTTCTCGTCATTTCAACGATTTTATTTCGAACAGCACAGAGCACAATAAATACGACCTTCTCATACGGTAGTCACGGTAGCACGATGATATGCCAGGTATCGTCAGTTCTATTCCAAATATGTCTTTCACACATCTCCTGCAAAGCTTATATGTGCCTTTTGGGCTCAGTTTTTAAGATAGTTGGGCTTTCTGGATCTTTTCGTGTGTTTTTTTATTGCGTGGCTGGAAAAAGTAGTGGCAAAAAAACGCATTCTATTCGCTATCAATATTTAAAACTCTTTGAATTAAAAAAACTCATTTGTATGGCGATGATTGGAAATTGTACCATGAAATCGGTGATGTTCGGGATTGTGAACTTTCACAAATGGATTATTCGCCATGCCATGAGGTTTTCTCATCAGAAATAAGGAATTCTACTCTTCGAAGCTCTAAAGCTCTACGTAATGTGTACTATTCGAAAGATAGAAGTAAATGAGAATATTGTAGCTTCATAAGAAACCCTAACTATATTTGTGGATAAGAGCAGTTTTAGGTAAATTTCAATAGAAATACTACCTATTGAGGACGTCACCACAACACCACTTTCAAAACCTTCAGATAAATATTTACCGATCATGATCCTCAGAACCCAAAGATAACATCAGTTCGAAAGTTTATCGGGTTGACCTGCGTCTAGAACTTCGATGATTTCGAGGTTTCGACTCTCACTTTGGAGCCAATTTTAAGAACGCTGAAAAAAAAATTAAAAAATATTTATAACCGTTAAGGAAGTAAGTGCTCTTCACACTGAGGTCTCAATTTGCCTACTCCTCTGGTGTAGTCACTTGAGAAAGTCATATCCATCTGCCTGAGTCCTGAGTTGGAGGTTGAATTCAAGATTTTGTGATTTGACGCCGGGGTCTCAATCTGCAATTTATTTTGACTGTATTATTTTTGTATTTCAGCAATAAAAGTTATTTACTGATTGCATTATCATACTGATTCTACATATTCACAAAAATCGCGCAAATATCGTTTCAAAAATGATGACTCCCCCTGGCGACATACATGAGGCTAGTGATATAAAATAATGTCAAATCATTAGTGAATTACAAGAAAAACACTAGTGAATTAAACTTCAATTGTTACTGTTGTATGGAGTTATTAATATAATTTGGAGTTATTAATGTAATGTCTAAATTGTAAAAAATAAATATATGATGTGTGTTCCATAAATCTTAGGAACATGGAAGAAGTCATATTCCTTATGAGGGAACAAAAAAAATGGTTAACGAGAAATTTAGCAAGAAAAACTAGAAACAAAAGAAGGAATATAATAGTTCCATGTGAATATGCAGGGATTAGAAAAAGGAAAAAAAAAATTTTGGAAAAAAAGAAAAATAAAATAAAAAATTTATGAAAATAATTGAAGATCGAAGCTGAAATAGAGGGGACAAGAGAAATAGGAAAAGAAAAACTTTTAATGAGATTGAAGATAGTGGATTGTCACTTAGAGAAAATAAAAAAAACTTGAGAGGTGTCAAGGGACACCCGGATGGAACGAAGTTCCTTTCGAATAATTAATGAAGGAATTGTAACAATTTTTTTTTAGTTATAATGATATTTCTTTTATTATTAACAAATATAATGTAATATAAACTTAATCAGTAGGCTCAATTTTAGTACATACGCATTGATATTGTAATATTAAAATATTTATTTGCTTTCAAATTTATTAAAGTTATGACGCGTACACTTGCTAAACACACAATAATGGAGAGATTATAACGCGTATGACTTGGTTAGCACAATAGTAAAGATAGGTTATAATGCGTACTTGCTAAAAATACATAAGCATTTATTATTGTCTGTATAAAATCTCTACTTACCTAACTCCATGAGGAATATCCGGAACTTGTGCAGAAACACTGTCAGGATTCATTATTTTTATTATCCTTTATTAATTATCATGTACAAAAAACCTGTATACACTCAACAAAAATAATCGTCGCGACACCACACTGTTCAAGCGAAATAGAAAGACGAAACGAAAATAACTGGCTTGCTTTCTATGAGAGAGAGAGAGAGAGAGAGAGAGAGAGAGAGAGACAGAGAAACACGCGCACGCCGCACGGCTATAGCGAAGGGTCTTGTTACAACTTTTGGTCTTAATTCATTCCGTCTAGCCCTCTTTCGCAACGCGCGATAAGGAACTACGTTCCAAAAACTCAGATGATGAGTAAACAGATGCCGAAAGAGAAATACGATCCAAAATCACACCAAGAGAATAGGAAGAGAGAGCTGAAGTAAACCAACCAGAACATTGATAATTGAATGGGACACAGAAGACAAAGAGTATATTGTAGGTAATAAACAACAGAAGACAACAAACTGATAAAAGATGAGAGGACGGAACGGGCAATGACCAGTAATAATACAACTGGAAACGAGGAAAGACTGAATATTGACAATGATAAAAATAAGAAATATTAAGAAAGGGGGAAAAACGAATCGAATATATATATATATATATATATATATATATATAATATATATATATATATATATATATATATATATATATATATATATATATATATATATATAATATATATATATATATATATATATATATATATATATATATATATGTGGTGAATTAGTGACTGGCATATTGTATACAAGCTGATTCTATGTGGGGTTGCAGTCAAGTATGGGGCTGATTAGGAAAACTCTTTGGTATCCGTCAAGCTTTCGGATTCTTATTGCCTTCCTCAGGACGACTACAATTGTATCGATTACATTATGAAATTATATATTATTTGTCTACTTACTAAAAATAAGCACATTAAATGAACAGAAATTCATGAAAGATGAAATAAATTTTGACAATGACAACTTCTTTTTTAATCAATTCAAAATCAAGGCGGAAAATTTTGATCACAGGGCGATATATCTTTTCTGTTATTCATTTCTAGCAAATAAGTATAGATTTGCGTAAGATTGTTCAAATCAGTTTTTTTATTCATTGATTCCTTATCATTTTTTATGTGAACCATCTCTAGAAATATTCTTTTGTTTTCATTGGTCTCGTTATCTGGAATTTCCGTATTATCATAGTCCATTCGATGATCTCTTTCATTTACATGTTCAGAAAGAGCACATGAATTAACATTACGTTTACAGTCGCTCTTATGGGATATGATACGACTGTTAAGGGTTCTTGATGTTTGACCGACATATGTTTTAGAACAGTCTCTACCCGGTATTCTATAAACAACATTATATTTTTGTTTATTTTGAATCAAACTTTTCACTTTTGTGTGTAATTTTGATATGGTTTTAACATTTTTCTTCGCGATTTTGACATTTTCATTTTTCAATACATTTGTTAGTTTTGGAGTGAGTTCTTGGATATGGGGAAGAGATCTAAATATAGATGTTCCCAGTTCTTCTGTTCTGAGATTTTGTTCGGATATTGATTTATAGAGATTTAAAATGATTTTCATTGTTTGTGGATGGTATGAATAATAGTTGATAAGTCTATTACTACTTATTGGTTTTCTGTACCATTTTGTAATAATGGTATTATGTTCGGTTCTGATTAGACTCATATCTAAGAATGGTATACTGTTCTGTATTTCTTTTTCTGAAGTGAATTGGATATTGCTGTCATAAGAATTGAAGATGGATAGAATCTCTTCAATACTATCATATGGTACAGATAAAATCAAATCATCCATGAAACGTTTGATAAAAGGAATGTTGAAGTTCACTTGAGAAACAGAATTATCGGGTAAATCATCCATAACATAGTTTGCCAAAATAGGGAAAATATTTGATCCCATAGGAGTTCCAAAAATTTGTTTAAAGAATTTATCGTCGAATACAAAATACGTTGAATCAAAAGTGAATTCTAATATGTTCATGAAATGGGACTCATCAAGGGTGCAAATTTTTATTTGTTCCATTTTGGAGATACATTTTTAATTAGTGTTAATGGTAAATTAGTAAGAGGAGATTACATCAAGACTTATAACATAATTTTGTGGGAGTTGATAATTATTGATGAATTCACTGAATGTGAAAGAATCTTTTACATAGTATGGGTTTCTGGTTCATAAGCATTAGTTAATATCTTGGTTAAAAATCCAGAGAGTGTATCAATGGAAGATACTATTGGTCTCATTGATAGGATTGGTTTATGAATTTTTGGTAATGTATAAAAACGAGGAGCTACCGAATTGTAAATCATAAGAGATTTTGCTGTAGAGGTATCAATTTTCTTGGTATCTCTGAGTTTTGAAACAATTTTATTAGCTTTTTGCTGTAAAGTACAAGTGGGATCAGATTTGAGTTGTTTGTAAAAATGTTTATCTTCTAATAAGGTCTTACTTTTGTCAATATGCTCATTTTTATACATTGCCACAGTTACATTTCCTTTATCACTGTTTGTTATAATAATTTCTGGGTTATTTTTTTGTTTTCATATATAGTTCATTTAGAAAATGCATATTCCGATTATTTTTATGAAAGAAATTTGTTATATTCAGAATTTCCTATCACTTGGCCCAACATTCAGTATATCTCCCAATAACTGTGATATCAATATTCCACATCTCCTAGCTGACTTGGAATATATCATAGAAACATTCGATGATAATAAGAAAAATATATACAGATCTCAATTTACCAACATTATAACCAATTTCTTTCATAAAAATAATCGGAATATGCATTTTTCAAATGAACTATATATGAAAACAAAAAAATACTTGAAAGAAAACCCAGAAATTATCATAACAAACAGTGATAAAGGAAATGTAACTGTGGCAATGTATAAAAATGAGTAAATTGACAAAAGTAGGACCTTATTAGAAGATAAACATTTTTACAATCAACTCAAATCTGATCCCACTTGTATTTTACAGCAAAAAGCTAATAAAATTGTTTCAAAACTCAGAGATACCAAGAAAATTTATACCTCTACAGCAAAATCTCTTATGATTTACAATTCGGTAGCTCCTCGTTTTTATACATTACCAAAAATTCATAAACCAATCCTATCAATGAGACCAATAGTATCTTCCATTGATACTCCCACCAGTAAACTCTCTGGATTTTTAACCAAGATATTAACTAATGCTTATGAAACAGAAAACCCATACTATGTAAAAGATTCTTTCACATTCAGTGAATTCATCAATAATTATCAACTCCCACAAAATTATGTTATAATAAGTCTTGATGTAATCTCCCTCTTTACTAATTTACCATTAACTCTAATTAAAAAATGTATCTCCAAAAAATGGAACCAAATAAAAAATTATTGCACCCTTGATGAGTCCCATTTCATGAACATATTAGAATTCATTTTTGATTCAACGTATTTTGTATTCGACGATAAATTCTTTAAACAAATTTTTGGAACTCCTATGGGATCAAATATTTCCCCTATTTTGGCAAACTATGTTATGGATGATTTACTCGATAAATGTGTTTCTCAAGTGAACTTCAACATTCCTTTTATCAAACGTTTCATGGGATGATTTGATTTTATCTGTACCATATGATATTATTGAAGAGATTATATCCATCTTCAATTCTTATGACAGCAATATCCAATTCACTTCAGAAAAAGAAATACAAAACAGTATACCATTCTTAGATATGAGTCTAATCAGAACCGAACAAAATACCATTATTACAAAATTGTACAGAAAACCAATATGTAGTAATAGACTTATCAACTATTATTCATACCATCCACAAAAAATGAAAATCAATTTGATAATAGCTATGAAAACTAGAATCAAAAAATCCTCATATCAATTAACAACAAAAATGTCCAATAGAATTTCAGAAAATATTACTAGAAAATTCCTATCCAAAAAATCTTATCAATAAATTACTTTTTGACCAAAGAAACTCTTTAATCCCTTCAATATCCGAACAAAATCTCAGAACAGAAGAACTGGGAACATCTATATTTAGATCTCTTCCCCATATCCAAGAACTCACTCCAAAACTAACAAATGTATTAAAAGATGAAAATGTCAAAATCGCGAAGAAAAATGTTAAAACCATATCAAAATTACTCACAAAAGTAAAAAGTTCGATTCAAAATAAACAAAAATCTAATGTTGTTTATAGAATACCGTGTAGAGACTGTTCTAAAACATATGTCGGTCAAACATCAAGAACCCTTAACAGTCGTATCATATCCCATAAGAGCGACTGTAAACGTAATGTTAATTCATGTGCTCTTTCTGAACATGTAAATGAAAGAGATCATCGAATGGACTATGATAATACGGAAATTCCAGATAACGAGACCAATGAAAACAAAAGAATATTTCTAGAGGTGGTTCACATAAAAAATGATAAGGAATAAATGAATAAAAAAACTGATTTGAACAATCTTGCGCAAATCTATACTTATTTGCTAGAAATGAATAACAGAAAAGATATATCGCCCTGTGATCAAAATTTTCCGCCTTGATTTTGAATTGATTAAAAAAGAAGTTGTCATTGTCAAAATGTATTTCATCTTTCATGAATTTTTGTTCATTTAATGTGCTAATTTTTAGTAAGTAGACAAATAATATATAATTTCATAATGTAATCCATACAATTGTAGTCGTCCTGAGGAAGGCAATAAAGATTGCCGAAAGCTTGACGGATACCAAAGAGTTTTCCTAATCAGCCCCATACTTGACTGCAACCCCACATAGAATCAGCTTGTATATATATATATATATATATATATATATATATATATATATATATATATATATATATATGAGAGTGATAATTTTAAATGTCTGTGAATATATAGAAAATAGTAAGGAATTTGTGGCAGACAAACTTTTAAATTCCAGAAAAAAAGTCATCTTCGAGCAGTAATCGAATCCACAACCTCAATATTACTAGTCTTATGCTCTACCAACTGAGCTATCGAAGAGTATAAGACAAGTAATCTTGAGGTCGTAGGTTCGAATCCTGCTCGAAGATGGTTCTCTTCTGGAATGTAAAAATAGATAGCTCAGTTGGTAGAGCATAAGACCAGTAATCTTGAGTTCGTGTTTTTTTTTTCTGGAATCCTTCGTTACTAAGTTACGAGACCTTGAAGTTTCAAAATGAAAAAAAAAATTATCTGATAACTTTTCAAGTAAATATTGAAAATCAATCAAATTTTGGTTTGGAACAAATGAGGACCAACTCATCAAAACTGGTTAGCCCACTTCGGGACAAAATCGGTATTCAAATGCGAACTCGAAGCACCATATCAAAACGCGTTTTGTCCATCGAAATATGAAAAATAGTGTGACTGTTGATGGTAGTAGTCAAGTGTCAAGAAAAAGGAAAAATATAAAAGAGAACAGTATTACGAAAACAGGTGAGAGTGAGGAAAAAGGCGTCGGAAGTTGTATGTCCCAGTCAACTGTTTGGTTGTACTTTACGATGATCTATCTGTTGATTGCCGAGGAATATTGACTGGAATTTTCTCTTGGATTAATTTGGTTCACCTAATAAATGCCTAATGATATAGCAGTAATTTGGTTTCACCTAATGAAATAGTGGTTATAAAATTTTCTTATAATAGCAAAATTATTGGGAACGGAAATACTCGTTTCGTAAAATCTCCTCAGCTAGACAAACTGAGATATCCACATGCCACACATTATACTAGAAATTCATATGTATTAAATGAAATATTTGAAATTCAAATGTATGAAATACATAAAAGTGCGATATGTCCCCACAAAGGTATCTGAAACATCAACACAGGGGAAAAACCACCAGAAAAGACTAAGAGAAATATGGAAATATTAATTCAAAGAAGAAATGGAAAGAACTGGAATACCGTGGAATTCAATTGAAAAACCCACCCTTTTTCAGGAAAAAAAAACTTGTTCTTTATTCTTTCCTGTCTTGTGTGAGTCCTTCGAGGCTGTTGAGAAGAGGAATAGAAATAGGTAACATAGGAAAACATTATTCGGAGGGCGCATTTACTAATAATTCACATAGAAACCAAAATGTTTTCAACTGTCGATTAGAGTTTAAATTCTTAGTGTAAAACAAAATATCATTTGCATTACATGTTAGATCAGCTAGAATTCAGTAGAGCGTTCTAAGTTGTCGAGACAATTTGCATACGCAGACCATAAATAAGAAATAAAAAACATAAAATGCATTAATTCTGATTTGAAATTAAAAATCGAAAGGGTCGTTTTTAAGCAGGCGCCTCTTCTATCCAAATACGGAAAAATAAACAAAAACAATTATCCATAAACGTCAACAGTCAGGTCGTAAAACATAATACTATTCATTTCCCAACAACACATCCAGACCGCAACCTAACCAGAAACATATGATACCCTTGGGCGCTTACCGTTAACGCTCGAATTTCCATCCTTTTTCTGGCGAGGTCTAACCCATGTGAAGAAAAGAGATGATTTCTTCGTGGTCCATTTGCAGTCTTGCATGCGAGTATATATCCGATTTTGTGGATACAAAAGTTGACAGGCCATATGTATGAATGTATCGGAAGGGAACTAGATATTTCAAACATTACTACCGTCATCTGGAGTGATTTATGAAAGAAAAAAAAACCCATGAGGAATCTTTCATTAAAATAATATTATCAATCTGCTTTCATAGAAAGTAATGCCATTTTGTATTTATAAATACATAAGAATACAACAAGTTGTCAAAACAATTGAATACTTTATCGATTATTCTGATTGAATTAATGATTATTCTCTCACCATACTGAAGATAAATAGGGAAATGAACATACAAAGAAATTAATTATTGAAGTACTTTCTGTGAATAATGGTTTTCTACAATCTGAGAGAATGAAAATAAATAAAAAAATCTACACAAGTTTAGAAGTTCAATTATTAAGCTGTATTTTGATTCATCCCTACACTGAAAGTCAGCATTAGATTTAAATGAATTTGAAATGGCACTTTTTACTAGTTATATCACTTTAAAACAAATAAAATATTTTTTTGTCACGAAACAATGCTTAATATCGCAGAAACGATTTCTCGATAACTAATCCAAGGTGCATCTCAAACACTGGCTTCAATAAAAACTAGTATGTCTTCATTTGTTGAAAATATAAACAGGATGTTCATAAAATCAGATGTGGAATCATCTGCGACTGAAAGATAAACCTTAGTCACTATCTAGTATGTCTTCATATTTGAGACAACTTGTTTTGAAAATGAATTCTTATAGTTATCTTCAAACACAATTCTCTTTAGGTTATTCTTACATATCATATCATTGCATTAAACGCTCAAAGAGTGACTTTTATATATATATATATATATATATATATATATATATATAATATATATATATATATATATATAATAAAAATGAATCTCGATTCTTTGGAACTGATTTGGATTTTATTTTCAATGCTCGTAATAGCCCGAGGATGGTTGATAGGAAAGTTGCCCGAAAATTGGAAAATTCGGGTATATAAGAAATTTGGCAAAAAAAAGACAACCAAGTCATTTATTGCCAAAGAGGAAATAGCTGAGCGGTTACACTGTTACCTATCAAGCACAAAGTCACAGGAACAAATCCCGGTCGAAGTATTTTATTTTTATTTTATAAAGTCAGTGGCTGGACCGATGTTGCTAATTGTTTTTTTAATGTTCGTAATACTCCGAATAAGGTTTTTAAGGAAAGAATGGATTATTAGAGAAGTTATTAGAAATTTCTTTGTCCTGGAAAAGTTTTCAGGAATATATAATCTTCTATATAATAAAAATGAATCTCGATTATGTGTGAGCGCAAAACGTAAGAACCCTGGTCTGATTTGGCAATTTTTTTTGCCCGAGGATGGTTGATATGGAAACAAATAGAAAAGTTGCACGAAAATTGGAAAATTCGGGTATATAAGAAATTTGGCGAAGGAAAGGTCTATCGAGTTATTAAATACCAAAGAGTAAATAGATCAGCGGTTACACTGTCGCTGTCTGCTTGTGTGAGGCAGGGTGCGTAATCTTGCGATATCAAAGGTAGTGAGGGACAATGTGGACGTGCCCCTGGCGGACTGTGCACAGGAAGGCAGGTAACAACACCAACACACAAAACAACCTTATAACCATCCACAACATGAAAATTACATCATAACGCCCCACCAAACCACCCTCAAATGCACATAAACTCAAACCCTGAATTCAAACCTTTTACTCAACAACACGCAAAACGTTCAATTTTCTTAAGCTGGTTTTTTGGTGTTTCCACATAAGTGTCTCCACAATTTGCGTCACTCTTGTTTTCATAGTCATAATGCTCAAAAATAACAAATGAACGAATTATTGTATTTTTCTTTCATATCGCTCCCATTAGCGTGCAGGAGGGGGACAAGTCTTACAATTATTGAACAATCCTATTCCTAGTATTTACCTTCCCCTATTCGCCAACACCAGCGGAAGCACGCCTTACGCCCCAGGAAGGAAGATTACGTATATAGTTAGGCTTATAAATTGTATATAGTAGGATAAGATTGAAATGTATTAATAGGAAAACAATAAATATACATTCGATTTGATTTGATTGCCTTCCAAGCAGAAGGTCATAGGAACGAATCCCGGTCAGGGTAACATTTTTTCATTTTATGAAAACCGATTTTGCTAATTGTTTTTCTGAATATTCGAAATACTCCGTATAAGGGAAAGTTTTTTTAGAGAAGGTATTGGAAATTACTTTGTCCTCGAGAACTTTTCAGGAATATATAATATATAATAAAAATTAATGTTTGTGTTGAGAACGGCTGGGCCGATTTGACTAATATTTTTTCGGGAAAACGGGATAACGAACAGAAAAACGGGATAGCCGGATAACGAAAAAACGGAATAATGGTGTAACGGGAAAACGGTATAACAGGAAAACGAGATAATGGGAAAACGGGATAACGGAGAAACTGGAAAACAGGATAACGGGATAACAGGATAACCGAAAAACAGGATAACTGGAAAACGGGATAACGAGAAAACGAAAAAACGGGGTAAATGGAATACGGGATATCGGGAAGCGGGCAGAGTCAAAGGCATAACCTAGATGAAACAACACAAAATAAACATAGGAAAAAATTTTAGGGAATATAGAAATTCTGACAGGACAACGTCTGTCGGGTCAGCTAGTAGGAGATATTTGTTGAAGACGGTAGAATTAAGATATCAAGTAAACTACGATTCATGAATGACACTAAACTTTGTAGTAACACACGTACAGAGTCCGTCACCAATTTGCGAGGATGCGAAGGTTGCCAGCATGTGGTATGTCCGGTACCTACATCGGTAAGTCAGGTTATAGGTTGTGCCGATAATACCTAAACATGAATTTGCATGTGATTTAAAAACTATATATATATAAAAAACGAAGTCAGTTCCAGCTAAAAATTATATTATAACCTCGTTTATACGTTGAAAAGAATTTTTAAAATTTGAACAAGTCCGTTGCGCGCGAAAACGGCCATGCGTCATCGTCATGTTTAACCGTGTGACGTCACAAGTCATGATTTGCCAATTGCCAGTGTCAACGTCAGCGAATATTTGCCGTAAGTAATCGTGTTTGCCTCCTGTGTACAATAGCTTCATCAGGTTCATTTCGATTTGTTATATTATAATTTCCATAATATTAATTGACTTTTTATGTCAAAAGTCGTTATTTATAATATAAAAGTCGTTATTTATACTGTTGAGTTCCAAATTGTTGTTGAGTGTGGTTTGTGTTGTTTATAGTATCAAATAATTGATTTCGAAATGTTTTATAAAAGAATTGAATGTGTCGAAAAGTTCCATAAAATTTTGTTAAATCGATAGGTTACCTCATATATCGTAATACCGCAAACTTAAAAAATGCATATCTTAGAAACGCAACATACAAAGTTGATGAAACTATCGTATATGATAGTCAACATTTTCAAAATATTGTGAGTGAAATGTGGTCCAAATTAACGGAACAATTTTCTAGATATTCATTAAAAACTTTGTAAATGATCTGAAAAAAAAAGTAAGGTAATATTGAACAATTGAGTTCATCAGAATGTTACCCTATCTTTCATTCAATGGGCAGTAGCAATTAATTCCTTTTTTTGTAATAAAAAACGATCTGGTAATTGTTTTCAGAATGGGGGTATACTCGAAAATAAATATATATATATATATATATATATATATATATATATATATATATATATATTTCAAACAGAGAGAGTCATCAAGAAACAAAACACGATTTTTTTGCCTACAATAGACTTAAACTATGATATTTTCACAAAATATAACTTGTTGGTTTTGAAATAGTGCGGGAAAAAAAATCCGGAAAAATGATTTTTTTTTACTATGCCCCGTATATACCCTAATATACTAGCATCAATAAGATTATAATCGAATATGTTTATGAGTTCCGATCAATACATTTTCATCCTTTCTTTGTCTTATTTCGACTGGAAAAACAGTTTTTTTCTTTGTCAATCCTACCCCAATACGACGTTTTCACGAACTTTGTCCGCTTATATCTCAGAAACTAAACATAAAATATCATTTGAACACACTTTTTTCCAACGACCCATCCTACTATAACATAATAAAATTTCATTCAATTCGACGGCGAGCCAATTTCCCATATGTTTTCGTGCGGGGTTCTTTAACTACATAAACAACAAGATAAGCTACATTTTTTCAATAGTAATAGGTATGTTATAATGCTTTCTATATTTTTTTAAATTTGAAACTTTTAATTTATAATATGCAGTCGCAATTTATAATATTTTAATTATAATTATAGTTTTAAATGAAAATTTGACGAGGCGTGTTTTTCTGCGCTTACCTGCCCGCTTTCGCATTTGGCAGTAGCAGGTTGCCATACGTCGCGACGCATATCTATTCAATGTGTAAATTAAAATGGGTGTACTTACATTGAAATGGTCTTCACAACAAAATAGTGTCGAAGTTGCAGATAACCGGGCACTTTTCTTCTCGTTCCTTTTCTTTGCAGAACACCACTTTTTCTTAATTTCGCGATCACGAGGCACTGCAAAAATATTTTCTCCGAGGTTTTAACGGTAGTGTTAGTGCATTTAGGAACCAGACATTATTTATACGTGAGTTTTTCATCCATTGCATTCAAAATAAGAAGGATTAAAACAATTTTTAAGACAAACTCTCATACAAATGCACTCTCATACAAATGCACACTAATTGTTTGGCCTATGTTTTTCTCTGAGTACCTATTTAATATTCGCAGCAAGCTTTCGAATCTGATACACACAGAATAACCTAGGTCAAACAATTGAAGAAATTATTTTTCCTTTTTAGTATATAAAAGCTTGCCAAATTTTTTTATCATTTTTATTCAATTCTATTTAGTCATTCATGAAATTCGTCATCTTATTCTGACAGAAATTGATAAGCTCCGACCCTGAAAAAACCCACATACCCATTTTGAATGGAATCGGGCTAGAATAACAACACACGTCGCCATCTTGGAGCCGGCATCTTCAATTTACGATTTTTTACAAAAACATCATGATGTCTGACTTTAAAAACCCCCACACAAATTTTGAATGGAATCGGGCTATAATCACAAAACTCGTCGCCATCTTAAACTCGTGAATTTTGACAAAAAAAATCATGATCTCCGACCCCAAAAACCCCCACATCCTACCACTTTTTATTGGAATCGGGCAATGACCACGAAACTTGTTACCATATTGGAACCGCCATCTTGAATTTATGAATTTTGCCAAAAAAATCGTGATCTCTGCCCCCGAAAACCACCACATACCAATTTTGAATAGTATCAAAACATAATCACAAAACTCGTCCGCCATATTGGAGCCGCCATTTTGTTTTTTCTCTAGAAACAATTTCATAATGCATTGTCACCGGAACTATGAACACCTGCCAAATTTCACGTTAATCGAACAAATAGAAGTGGGTAAAATTTAACTTGTAAGATTTTATTACATATCCACAGACAGACATAGGCGCAGGCTATATAAATGCTTGTAAAATGAAAAAAGAGTTGCGAATTATACTCTCGCCTTTGTTTTTAATACACATATATAGGTAAATAAAACAATGCATACGAACGATGCACGTGTAATCGTGAAACGGCGATTTCTAAAACCATGACTTGTTACGTCACAACGTCTACGCCCAATCGCGGAGAGTTTCAATAAACATGGCGGACACGGCGATTTAACAATATTTTAAACGGTATTTATTTACATTTATGGTATTTTGTAGAAATTTTATTGCGCGAATTATGTATAAACTTCATCGTTGGCAAATTTCACGGATATTAGAATAATATGCAAATTCCTTATTCTCGCGGCGAGTATATAGGTTAATAGATATACCGGCTGTATATTCCGTATAACAAATCTGGATTTTAGAACACGTGTGCTTTTAGTTTTTTTTTTTTTGAGAATAGTGGTGTCTGCAGTGAAGGGGGAATTTAACAATTCGGCATCAACTTAAACTTTCGTTTAGGCTGCTAAGCAAAAAAGGATTTTGTGACGATATTTTTCTTGGTGTTATTCAGTGTACCTACTTCTAATCAAATGAACGATGCTAATTCTGCTCTAATTTGAGACGAATTTTGAGATCCCATTTTTGGCATGATTCGCTGCATTATATTTACTCCTCTCGAAGATGTACTCTTTGTTTATACCTTAATTGAGACTTCAACTTTTGTTACTGACATTTATGGCTATATTGTGTATGAGACATTGGAAGACTACAGCTGTATCCAGTTAAAAAAGTTAGACTGCCTATATCCATCGACCCTACACGAAATTAGTGGCAATTAAACGAGATTCTACTATGTCTGACAAATGGTGTATTTTAACAATAATATTTTTGAAAATTTTGCAGTGGGAAGTGTAATTTAAATTTGTCACCTGTTATACTATCGAAAATATATACAACTGATATTGAAGGGAATTTTGGTTACTAAACAAATTTTTAGAAAATATAATGTAAATAAAGTATTCTTTTTGTTACAAATAATCATTACTTTTTAATAGGGTTCAAAATAACGATCACCTGATATTTATCTCGTGTAACTTATAGAAGCAAAAGGTGTAATTTTATTATTTTGGGTTTTTATTGCATTTAATAAAATAGAAAATGTGTAAAAAATAATTTTTTTATCATAACTGCATCATAATCCTTGTTTAATGAACTAAAAAGCGTGCGAAATCTCAAGATTAAAACATGCCGTGTTTTGAAGGAAAAAGCGTGCGAAATCTCAAGATTATTACGCGGTGTTTTAAAAGTTGCTAGGTAACAGAAACAAGTCCAACTTTCATATCAATCATATGAACTGTCAAATAAACTTGTAAACAACAATTGCTATGTCCATGTCAACAAGACGTGACATCAGATGTCCATTACATACCTGATTAGATTATTGAAATATAAGGAACATTATCCTGATCTAAATTTCATGTCCAGCATTGTTATTGAAGTTATGATGCAGATATAATAAGGAATAGCGTATGATACACGTGCATAAGTGCCTTTGAAGCTCTTGCAACGTTGAGGGCCCTCCGCTCCGCGTCGTGTCCTCAAACTCGTTGCGCGTGCTTATACACTTATACACTACACTAAAGGCTCACTTATACACTTGTATCATGATATAATATTATCTGATGTCTATTTGAGAAAGGATATCTGTTTCTACGGTTTTAATTTCTCAAATAGACAGAAAAGTTAATGGTATATTATGATACAAGTGTATTAGTGAGGCTTTATAGCACGCGCAACGAGTTTGAGGGCACGACGCGGAGCGGAGTGCCCTCAACGTTGCAAGTGCTTTAAAGTCACTCATACACTTGTATCATAATATCCTATTAACTTTTCTGTCTATTTGAGAAATCAAATCCATGTCTTGTTGATATGGATGTAGCAATTGTTGTTTACAAGCTCATTTGACGACAGTTCATATGATTGATATGAAAGTTGGACTTGTTTTTGTTACCTAGCAACCTTTAAAACACGGCGTGTTTTAATCTTGAGATTTCGCACGCTTTTCAGTTCATAAAACAGGTATTATGATGATAAAAAATTATTTTTTTTACACATTTTCAGTTATGAATGCCAAAATCCCAAAATGATGAAATGACAGCTTTTGTTGCTAAGTTACACGAGATGAATATTAGGTGATTGTGATTTTCCGTCAAGGAAATTTTGTCTTCATATGTATGTAATGACTTACATAGAAATGAATATGAACTAACCTCGTGTTTGAATGAATCTTAAAGAGGTTATAATGTATAAACAACTTTAATAATAAAGGTGCTTATTTTCTTCATTTACAGCTTGCGATTTTTCGTTAATTTAGAGTGCCATAGAAATGAAGACAACTTGCCTCAAAGCCTGCAAGATTTAATTATAAACGCATTTTTTTTGAGAAAATTCTGAAAATTTCTTTATTATTTCTGCCGATGAAAATTTGGTATTTTTTTTCAACAAATAACAAAAAAAACAGCCTCAGTTTTTTGGCATTAGCTCAAAAACTATTGATGATAGAGAAAATAAAAATGCAGATTCTTGAAGAGGAGGAAATTTTCCATGAACTCTATTTCAATTATTTATAATTGAAGATAGTGTTCCGCGTGGCGTTACGGCAGGCATTCAAAGCACATCTCAAGAAAGCAATGCACATAAAAAAAATTATACTATCATCTGAAAAAAAAATAGTATCATCTGAACACTTGAAAGAATGTTATTGTGAGTTTTGATAATGTGAGGCTATTCTTAATTAGGTAGTTTTTTTGGAACCGCCGAATTTATCAAAAACCGAATAATTGTTCACAGAATGACTCCATATTTTTTTTTGCTTTCTGGAGCACATTTTACATGTATACTCAATAATATCTCGCTATAAATTGTTTGAAAGTGTATTATTTTGTTAATTATAAATTTCTTGAATTAAAAAAATATGAGATATTGAGTAAATATCTTTTTTCAATTTATATTTCACATTATTATCCGTTTTATGTCTGAAAAAGGTATTTCACAACAAATACAAATACAAATATACTTTATTCCAGTAAGCCCATATTACATGGTATTGGACATGTCAAAAAAAGAAGAAGGATAATATAAATTCTATAAACACACACATATATACACTCATATACAAGCAAACATATAAACACATTTGAATAAGCTCATACACAATACAAAGGACTGTAAAGAGGTCTTGAAGATGTGATATAATAGTACCAAAATTATTCTTCGAATACATCAAATAATCCATGGGGCATAGTCAGTTTGAGACATTATATAAATAAATAAATGAATATACAGTAATCGTCAGTGTAAAATATTAAAATAAACAAATAAAATAAACATATAAAGATACTCGTTTATAGAATAGGAACTTCTCTCCAACAAATATTTTTTTATTCTCAGTTTGAACAAAGATAATTCTGAATTTTTTTTTATGGCTGGTGGTAAACAATTGAAGAGCCTTATGCCTGCTGCAGAAGGTGATTTTCGAAACAACTAAGTACGATGTTGTAATTTTAGTAGGATTCTGTTCTAGTTGGGTATATGTGACACTTGGTATTTGTTTCTAACCTGTATTAATTTTTTTTCACATAGAGTAGACAACTATATATGTAGATGCAGGGTAATGTTGAAATATTATTTTCTTTGAAAATTGGTCTGCAGAAATCTGTGTAACAAAGGCCATATAATACACGAATAATACGTTTTTGAGCTACAAACGCTCTTTCTATGTTTGTTCCATCTACCCACAGGAGTACATTATAAGACAGAACTGAATTTACCATGGCATAATAGACATCCTTCAAACAGTTTTCATCCAAAATCTTTTTCAGTTGTACTACTGCATAGAAACTGCTGTTTAATCTTTTACATACATGGTTTATATGGAATTTTCAACTTAGTCCAGAATCAATGTGTGATCCTAAAAATTTGGTAGTCTCTGATGGATATATTGCCACGTTACTAATTTCAATGTTCAGAGATTCATGATATGTATATTTCCTACCAAAAAATTGAATTAAAACTGTTTTATCTGGATTGACTATAAGCCTGTTTCTGTGACACCAATCTGTGAATAGTTTACTAATAATGTTGAGTTTAGTTTGAAGTTCCGCAGGACTGTCGGCTCCTTCTGAGATTGACGTATCATCGGCAAATAATGATATCGAGCTTATACCCAAATGTTGTGGGAGATCGTTTATATAAAGAAAGAATATCAATGGTCCCTGTGGAACTCCTATGTTCACCTCACACATATCAGAGTCAGTATTGTCCCATCTTACATATAATCTCCTATATTTCATATAGGAAAGTACCCAAGCCAGAAATTTTCCACGAATACCTATAGTGTACAGTTTATCAGCGAGTATATCAAAATCTATGGAATCAAAGGCTTTAGATAGGTCAAAGAAAAGTGCGGCAACAAATTTTCCTCTATCGACACCACTATAAATAGTTTCTAAGAAAGCTGCAGTAGCACTTTCCGTCGATCTCCCTGGGAAAAATCCATTTTGACACTCGCTTATAATATTGTTTTTTACCAAAAAGGGTAATAATTTATTGTAAATACACCCTTCTACTACCTTGCTCAGAACACTAGGAATGGTCACAGGTCTATAATTTTCAATATCAAGAGTTTAAAAAAATACACTATTTGCCTATAAAATATTTATAAACAAATGGATGAGTTGAATATTGAAAAAATAAATTGTATTAGGTTGCTGAGAGTTTATTATGATAAGAAAAAATAATATAATTTGTTTTTGAATTTTTTGTAATAGTTCTTTTTATTTTTTTATTATTTAAATAATATATTGAGAATATTTTTTCTTCAAAATTTATTATTGGTGATTATCTACCTAATAAGAATTTTTTTTTATTAATAATGTAATTGTTTTTTTACTTTACAATTGGTTATAAACAAACTTTTATTGGCATAATATATTTTTTGAATGGTACAAAAAATAATAAAAACAACCATATACGACAAACTTTTAAATCTATATTTAATACTTGAAAAAAATATTTTATGTGCATTGTTCTCTCGAGAGGTGCTATACTCCTGCAATTAAAATTATAAATAATTAAGATGGAGTTCCGGTATTGGAACATTTTTATGGAAAATTTCCTCGTTTTCAAGAATAAAAAAAAAGGAAAACGAAAAATCAAACCACTGGAAATATCCACAAACATGGAAAATGATAAAAGAAGAAAGTGCTGATTCAATCTCATTGCGAAGAAACTCTAGCTTCCACCTCCTGATGAAGACGAAGCCAACCCCGTCGAAACGTCGACATCAAAAATAAAAAAGACTGCACATTTATTACGAAATCCTAGGAACCATAAACCCCAAGAAAAAGCAACCCGAAAACATACATTCAAGAAAACAAAAAAATCTATATATATACTCAAAACTGAATATATTTTTATTCAATAATGTTTTTCTTGCCCTTCCACACTTGAATAGGTTCCCTGATTTTATTTTGTTTTCAGATTGTGGAAGGTTATTATTTCCAAAAAACTGTCAATATTGAGTATTTCTTCACAAAAAATAAGCCTCAAACAATATCACTGACTATTTCCAAATTCTGATTTCCGTATCTCTGAAAAATATTACCTCAAAGTTTTGTTTTGAAAGAGATGATTGAGATCAATTCCATATATGTTTGGGTATAAATGAATCTGAGGGAAATTGAAAATATGACTTACCATCATTCACAATCTGTATCACAGTAAAAGGCTGTAGGCATCTGAAGGCAGGTTTAATTGATTTCCACTGGGTCCGGATGTATCGAGAAGGCTGAACCACTGGCGCCAGAATGGCTGTATGCTGAATTAGATGCACCGTCATTCAGATTTTTTCACTCTTATGATATATGGCTAACAGACACGAATAGTCGTATTTCTCTTCGTTTTAATTTTGAAGGAAAATAATGAGTTGAAGTTTATATCCTTTTTTCGATGAATGATTCTGAATTATCTGTTGAACCCAAAGAGAGCAAAAAACTACAGATTTCTGTGTTTCGGCGCAATACTGGGAATGGAAAACACGGCTACGTTGTTTTTGAAGGTATAAGAGGGTGTTTGTAGTATCAGATGTGGACTGATAAATGTCAATCACTATTTTTTATTGAAAAGGTAAACATCCTCAATTGAAAATTGAATAGAAATATTTTTCTGTGAATTGAAAAATTTACGATAAAAATTATTAATGTTTATGTAATATCCAACAGAAAACAACTACTTCTCCGACTAAAGCCACGCTGCACATTGAACTACATCTGATAGATATTGAGAAAGGACCCTATCTCAAAAGAAAAATCTGAAAGTTAAAATTTGCATTTTCACTCAGGTACAATATAATTGGGTTACAAAATATGCGGGTCCTGCCAAATTTTCAAATTACTACTTCGAAAATCCCAAGAAATATATGAACGATATAAAAGTCCCGTTTTTCTTTTTCTCTTGAGATAAGGAAATGCCGGGAGTCGAACGTTTTTGCAGCCCATCGATTAAACACTAGATCAGAAAATTATTTTGAAAAAGATTCCATGTATTCGCACTAAATATTGTTTTATTTAAATCCATCTACCAAAAACGTTAGCCTGAGTTGGAGAAAAAAATGGATATATTATACAGGGTGTTTCATAATTGCTCTTGTTTTCATCCGGCAGATGGTTTTCGATTAAAAAAATTAAATGCATTCAATTGCTTGTTCCTATGCGATTTTTCTCTTAGTCTCAATTTCATAATTTGTGGTAACCAAAGCATCTAGGCAACATTTTTATAATTTTATAGTAACTATTATTTAGTTTTAGTAATAAGTACGCCTAAAAATCTATTTTTAATTTTTTTTAAATAACTATTTCGAACAAAAACATACCAACATTATATCAACTGATGAAGGAATTTGTGGCATAATGGACAGATTATTAAATTAAAGAAAAAAAGTATCCTCAAGTGGGACTCGAACCCACAACCTTATGTTTTCCGGACATACACTCCTACCACTGAGCTATCGAGGCTATAGGAATCGACACACACTCACGAACACTTCACTTCCATAATTGAATGTGAATGTTGGAATGAATCGAAAATCGAATGTACTTATCAATGGCCGTCGAGACGCGATACCTATTCACCCAACATCATCGTCATCATGATAAGTACATTCGATTTTCGATTCATTCCAACATTCACATAAAATTATGGAAGTAAAGTGTTCGCGAGTGTGTGTCGATTCCTATAGCCTCGATAGCTCAGTGGTAAGAGTGTATGTCCGGAAAACATAAGGTTGTGGGTTCGAGTCCCACTTGGGGATGCTTTTTTCTCCAATTTATTAATCTGTCCATTATGCCACAAATTCCTTCTTCATAATTTCTCTCGGACAATAATTTCCCACTTTCATTATATCAACTGTTCATAATGTCCGCTTTCGCAAGTATGCACGATACCCCACCTCCTTCTCATTGACTCGCGTACTCTTTGGAAAATTCCCGGAGTATTCCTTATTTCTGTACAGGAAACTATTACGCGGTTCCGCAATTCTTCCTCAGAAATCATGTGTAACATTGATACAAGAGAGGCATCGCACTCACTAGGTCCTCAATACATTTTGGTCGACGAAAAGATATTTCACGCTTCCACGATCATCAGGAAGACCGGAAGAAATGGGAAACACATTTTCAAGAAGCAATCTCACTTTGCAAAGATGGACAAATGTTAGAAACATTTCTTTTGGAGAGACACTGTTAAATTAATTTTTCTTGACATGTAGTTCAATGTCCAGTGTGGCTTTAGCCAGGGAAGTAGTTGTTTTCTGTTAGATTAATTTTTATCGTGGAATTTTGAATTCACTCAAAAATATTTCTATTCAATATTCAATTGAGAATGTTTCCCTTTGCAACATGCATACCCTACAAGAGGTTATCTTGAACGATGGAAGATAGTGACTCAAGTTTATCTTCAAGTCGCAGATGATTCCACGTCTGATTTCATGAATATCCAGTTCATATTTTCAAATAAATCAGAATTTTTCATTGTTCAACATAATAATTGGATATTGAGAAGCTTTCAGTAGCATTTCTATATTTAAGACATTTGTTGATAAAAATGAATATAAATGAAATTTGAATAGAATTTATTGGCGTTTTTCAACATTTCATTCATTACGCCCCCCAGGGAGTGCGAAGCATGTCCGTAGATAATAATGTGTGGACGTATCAAATGAAGGCAACATATAATACATAATTGGTTAAACAACAATTTATGATTTGGTATACTATGATGATAGAAGTATTGACTTATATCATGGTGTTTACATAATAATTCATTCTGTTGAATTACTTGACATAAATTCATCTACCGAGTAAAAGCTGTATTCCAATTGTTAGTTTGAATCTAAATGGGGCTGAGTTGAATGGTATATATATATATATATATATATATATATTCAAATGAATGAAAAAAAATTAAGCGATATTGAGGAAAATTCTGGGATTGATGAGCTGGGAGATATTTCTGGTGGAAAATAATGCTGGGCTTGGAGCTAAATGTCAATGTCACAATATTCATATTTGATATAAAAACTTTTTAACAAAGAATTAAACCGACGGAAAAGTAAGAAATAAAATAAACCTGATTAGTCCCAATAACTAAGCTCCTAAACTAATGTAAGTAACTGATTTAGAGTCGGCGCCAAACAAACAAGCAAATGAATTAGGTAAGGCGTAAAATGATGGCATCGAGTTGCGCGGTGACATTCTGATAATTTTTTAGAAGTAATTTTTTGATCGTCGTTGATTGTTTGTTTGGCGCCGACTCAAAATTAGTTACTTACATTAGTTTAGGAGCTTAGTTATTGAGACTAAGAAGGTTTATTTTATTTTTCACTTTTCAGTTCCGTATTTCGTCGGTTTAATTTTTTGTTAACAAGTTTTTATTTTTCTGGCTGAAATCTACGACATACTTGTTTTTATTACTTCCAAAATACTTACTTACCCACCTTACTTCAACTATCACCAATTAAATAATATGATTATCTACTTCTACTATTTGTTGTAATATAAATTATTTTTGTTGTTCTGGTTAGTTTATTTCATCACTTTGTATATCATTCCATCCTTTCATAGAATATAATGATTGTGACGGATGTAGGAGAACAAAAATAATGACAATAGCGATCTGTTATTGTCAACTACATATGTGTGCCAATGTTCTCAAGTGAAAAATCAATTATCCCCTATGGGTGGATAATTCCATTCGAAATACAAATATGATCAACTATGAGGTATACCCTATCTAATAAGAAAAAATCATCCAAATTGAAGAACCCGGTACAAAGTTATGCCTGATAGAATCGGTTGACGGACTAGAATTCAGAGGGTGAGTGATCAATATCCATCATTTTGCTACCCTTAAGGGTGGATTTCATCTTTTAAATTCAAATGAGACCAACCTTGAAGTACACCCTAGCCACTGAAGGAAGCATTATCGGAATCGGACGTCTCAGTAAAAAGTTATGCGTGGTCATACATAAAAAAAAATATAGGCGTCGTCTAGAGAACCTCCACCTCTTTGGTTTCGTCGGTTAAAAATAGCAATTGAAGTTTTGAGCTTCAACTTTTGTGACATTGGCTACCATAACCATCGATCTGCCATAGGTTGAATTGACATTTCAGCATATGAAAGAGAGAAAGAAAATAAATCTAAATCAATGATTGAATCAAAACAGCAGAATATTGACATTGACCCTTTTAGCTTCAAGCCACATAATATACAGGGTGTTACCGAATAAGTGCGAAAGTTTTCAGGGGGTGATTCCTTGTCGGAAATTACAGGAGGTCTTTCATGTAAACAAAAGCTCATAGGCCTTCTCTTGAAAAGCTACACGCTTCCAAAAAATGAGAAAAAAATAGTTTTTTTCTGGAAATTGCTGAAGAGTTGAAGAAATGGCATTTTGTGGGCATGTTCTACCAATAAAAACGCTACCTATGAAAATGTTCTAATTTTGTTTGAAACATGCAACCCCTTTTTACCAGAACTTTTTAACGAATCAAAATTTCTCAATTTAAAAATATATGTAGAAAAAAAACGATTAAATTTTCTCATTTTTGGAAGCGTGCAACTTTTCAAGGAATGGCCTAAGAGCTTTTGTTTACATAAAAGACCCCCTTTGATTTTCGACAAGGAATCACCCCCTTAACTCTCGCAATTATTTGGTAAGACCTTGTATAATGATTAAAAAAGTAAATAGTATCTTTTTTTTTCGTCTATTATCGACATGCCATCTTCTTTTAGTCAAAACAAAGTATTGTTGAACAAACTTACAATGTTGGAATCGAAATTGTATGACGACTTACTGGATAGATAATAATACTTCCTAGGTTAAAATCATTTTAGACAAAAATTCAAAAAAAGTTTTTCATGATTAAAACGAATTGATAATAGCACAAGTGAAATGAAAATCTTTCACTAATAACTTCCAAATAGAGTGAATTAAAAAAGAGCAGTAAACAATGGAGAATTATCTTTGTTATCTCTCCACTTGACATTCTAATCCTATTTCTATAATATACATAGACACGTCAAAAAACCTAACTCTCCGCAAAAGCAAAAACGATTGAATCAAATCAATTTCATTTCAGTCAAACAAATTTGTTGTTTCAATATGCGGAATAAAGTTACTATTTCTTGGATAACATAAATTCATTTGAAGTGATATTCGATAAAACCATTATTTCATTCTGGGATTTATATATGATTTCAACCACGAGTATTTTTCGGTTGAACTGAGAGATTAGAAAACAATAAAAAATCAATTGAATTCCTATAAACAGAAACTGGATTCGGTAATTATTCTATATCGAAGGAAAATAGTAGGTATATGGAATTTTTAAAACATTTGGCGTGGCTTTGGAATATGGTTCATTAAAACCAGATTTGAAGTTATATAGATAAATTTATTTTGAAACAGATACATGCCTAAAAAGTGAAATACAAATACCTGTATACATACACTGTTGAAATTTTTCGAAAAATTACAATTCGTTTACAATACAAAATAAGAGTAAAATTATAAATCAGTGTATTGCCCATACAAAAAGTATAATACAATTCGAGTAATATACCAAGACATGTGAGGAAACCTACTAAGATGAGTCGTAGTTTTACAATCTTCATGTAGTAACCCTACACGTATTGTAATTTTACCGAACTGTTGGTCAGTTCCCAATCGAAATTTTCGAAATTCACAAATATTGTTTGTGACTTGATTTACTATAATTTTTTGTGAAATTACAAATTATATTGAAACTGAAATTACTCTGAAGTCATTAAAGGTATGCAAATATAATTCTGACTTGAAAGTTACATGATGTATTGTAATTAAACTGAATTTTTTCATTTTCGTTAAGCGTTTTGTAATTATATCGAACTGTTGGTCGGTTTTCAGTCAAAAGTTTTTAAAATTTACAAATATTGTTTGTGATTTGATTTACTACAATTTTTTGTGAAGTCACAAAAATATTTCGAAATTGAAAATACTCTAAAGTCATCAAAAAGTTATAAATATTTCTATTATTTTCACAACTCTGACTTGAAAATTGCATAATTTATTGTAATTTCACTAAAAAAATATTTTTCTTATGCGTTTTGTAATTTTACCGAATTGTTGGTTGGTTTCCAGTCAAAAGTTTTTAAAATTTACCAACATTGTTTGTGATTTGATTCTCTACTGAGATTTACGCATCAAACTTTGCTAGCTTGTGCGTGCTATGTCTTTTATTTTCCCGGCTTTTCGGGACAATCGGCGTTGACACCGACTAGACAACGATGCGATTTCGTTACCAGAAATTACTGTTTAGTATTACTTGAATTGAAGTGTTTGGTTATTTCACAGTCCACAAAAAGCGAGCAACTTTTAAATATTCAAATTTTTATAACTGTCATTGTTTGAACTTGTGTTGATGAAAAATCACCCATTTAAATAGGGAGAAGATAATAATACTTGTGAGACCATTGGTTGGTAAGTAATTCAATAATAATTAATTTCTATTTGAATCATTAATTATTCATGGTACTCACATCTGTAGTGATCCGGCCATTTGTTCGCTTTATTTATCAATTTTTAATGAGAACTAGATTTTATAGTAAATTCACAATGCAATAAACTGACATAACAAAACATTTTTAATCAAATTTTTGAAAAAAATTACAACACCTGTATTGTAATATTACTAAACAAATTTCTGATAGATGTTTAGTAAAAATGCAATAAATATGTTGTAATTTTTCAAAACTATGTTGAATTGAATTGTGTAGTGAATTTACAATGCAGCATACTGAAATTACAAAACATTTTCAATCAAAATTGTTTAGTAAAATTACATTTGTATTGTAATTTTACAAAACAAATTCCCGATATATGTTTAGTAAATTTCAAGAAAAGTTTTGTGATTTTACTAAAGGGAGTTGGAATAAGTCGTGTAGTAAATTTACAAAACTGAATTTCATTATTACTATACCGGGTGACACAGGATATCGGGCCACCCCTGTAACTTCTGCATTCGTGAACGGATTTTTCTGAAATTTGATACAGTTATATAAGCAACCATTTTGGATTTGATCACATTTCAATCCAATAAGGCGGACTTCCGGTTTTTCTGGAAAGGCCAGCAAATTTGTTATTTCAAATGGAACACCTTGTAGATTTTTACATATTCAAGTTCAACAGGTCAAAACAAGTCCAAAACTTATGTGAAATGTAATTTATTTGAATAGATTGGAATAAAAATTGTTTAATTTTTATTTTACCTCGTGGATAAATGAGATTTGCTCAAGGCTATTCACTATGAGCGCACATAACAGAGGAACTAAATTTTTTCTGAAAAATTATTTTTCGTGTCACTTACTGGTTGATCAATTCAGTCACATCACATTTTGATCAAAAGTTCATTATTTTTTCAAATGATCCACCTACCTGTTTCTCTAGAACATACATTGAGGAAAAAAATTACATATCATTTTTGTATTTCGGTGCAGTAACAAATTTTTATATATTAAAAAATCTACAACTATTTCGTGAAATTCCTTGCAGTTCGAATAATTTTCCAACCGAGCCGTAAGCCGTGGAAAACAACACTTGACCTTAACATGTTCATTTTTCTTTCCTAGACTTTGGTTAGGATATTTTATCCAGAAACTACATTTTTCTCTGATACTCCTAGGATAAGCTACCCCTTTCATTTGGATAGACCCGATCATTAATGAAACGCTAGACATTATTTGTTAAATTTGGATGAAGAACATTTTTATTCGAACGTTTACATCTTATGCTCACTGAGAAAGTGGTATTTATTTTGTTATTGTTTCGATAATTTAATAATGTCCAATTAAATGTTCGATACATGTATTACGAGCATCTTCTCCATTGTTGGGTTCTTTTCGGAATATTCTTTTCACCTTTTTGAAAAAAGTTCTTTGTGGGTGTCTTCTGTGTGGGTATCGTTTACCGTATAACTGACAAGCGGCGACACTGTTTTTAAGACATTATCTGTGAATTAATAACATATTCACTTCTTTTGAACCTACCTGTTTCTCTAGAACATACATTGAGGAAAAATATTACATATCATTTTTGTATTTCGGTGCAGTATCAAATTTTCATATATTAAAAAATCTACAACTATTTCGTGAAATTCCTTGCAGCTCGAATAATTTTCCAACCGAGCCGTAAGCCGTGGAAAACAACACTTGACCTTAACATGTTCATTTTTCTTTCCTAGACTTTGGTTAGGATATTTTATCCTGAAACTACATTTTTCTCTGATAGTCCTAGGATAAGCTACCACTTTCATTTGGATAGACCCAATCATTAATGAAACGCTAGATATTATTTGGTAAATTTGGATGAAGAACATTTTTATTTGAACGTTTACATCTTATGCTCACTGAGAAAGTGGTATTTATTTTGTCATTGTTTCGATGATTTATTAATGTCCAATTAAATGTTCGATACATGTATTACGAGCATCTTCTCCATTGTTGGGTTCTTTTCGGAATCTTCTTTTCACTTTTTTGAAAAAAGTTCTTTGTGGGTGTCTTCTGTGTGGGTATCGTTTACTGTATAACTGACAAGCGGCGAAACTGTTTTTAAGACATTCTCCGTAAATTAATAACATATTCACTTCTTTTGAACCTACCTGTTTCTCTAGAACATACATTGAGGAAAAAAATTACATATTATTTTTGTATTTCGGTGCCGTAACAAATTTTTATATATTAAAAAATCTACAACTATTTCGTGAAATTCCTTGCAGTTCGAATAATTTTCCAAGCGAGCCGTAAGCCGTGGAAAACAACACTTGACCTTAACATGTTCATTTTTCTTTCCTAGACTTTGGTTAGGATATTTTATCCTGAAACTACATTTTTCTCTGATACTCCTAGGATAAGCTACCCGTTTCATTTGGATAGACCCAATCATTAATGAAACGCTAGATATTATTTGTTAAATTTGGATGAAGAACATTTTTATCTGAACGTTTACATCTTATGCTCACTGAGAAAGTGGTATTTATTTTGTTATTGTTTCGATGATTTATTAATGTCCAATTAAATGTTCGATACATGTATTACGAGCATCTTCTCCATTGTTGGGTTCTTTTCGGAATCTTCTTTTCACCTTTTTGAAAAAGGTTCTTTGTGGGTGTTTTCTGTGTGGGTATCGTTTACCGTATAACTGACAAGCGGCGACACTGTTTTTAAGACATTCTCCGTAAATTAATAACATATTCACTTCTTTTGAACCTATAATTTTGATTTTCCATTTCTACTAATTCTCGGAAGTTAACTAATTTCCGACAGTTGAGATGGAAGATGACAGCAAAACACAATTAGTTGACAAGATTCAGGAATGTTGTTTTCCATAGCTTACTAAGTTGAAAAATTAATCGAAATGCAAGGAAACTATGAGCTAGTCGTAGATTTTTGAATGTATACAATTTGTTACTGCGCCGACATACAAAAATGATATGTCATATTTTTCCTGAATGTATGTTCTACAGAAACATGTAGGTGGCCCATAGGGGTTCCATTGGAAAAAAGATAATTTTTGATCAAAATGGGATGTGACTGAATTGATTTATCAATAAGTGACACAAAAAAAAATCAGTAAAAATTATGTTTCTCTGTTATGTGCGACTCATTGTGAATATCATTTATCCACGAGGTAGAATAAAAAACAATTTTAATTTTAATTGTTCCAAAAAAATGACATTTGACATAAGGTTTGGACTTGTTTTGACCTGTTGAACTTGAATATTCAAAAATATACAGAAAAACCGGAAGTTCGCTATATTGGATTGTAATGTGATCAAATCCGAAATGGTTGCTTATATAACTGTACCAAATTTCAGAAAAATCCGTTGACGTATGCAGAAGTTACAGGGGTGGCCCGATATCATGTGTCACCATGTATTGTTATGCGTTTAAATATCCAACGTTTTTTTTTGTAAAATTACTATAGACATTTTTACCAGTGTACCTATAACTTCGATAGTGTTACACATTTCAAGAAAAATACAATTCTCTTGAGGAAACTTATTTAGAGAATATTTTGGATTTCAATTCAACTATGATTTTGCTTAATGTATAAGTATTTACTGGAACCTTTATTTGAACTACACATTCCAAGAAGATAACTTTGAAATGAACTCAAAGATATGTGATGACTAGAATTTATACTCCACACGTAATTGTACTGAATATATACAGTGCTTCTCAAAAGTCCCCATCCCCCCCTGTTATTTTTGGAACGATTATACATAAACAACAAGTGAAATTTGGAAGCTGAATATTGAAGGTTGTAAACTTCCCTACTAGTGATGATAGATGACGAAATCGTCAAAGATGACGTCATAAGGCCATTGTGACCAATAATTTTAAATGGAACCCTACGGCAAGCGACACCTCTTCCAAAAGGTATCGAAAAAACCTATTCAATGATACTAATTTTGTCTGAGGATATGACAGTTTTGGCAACTCGCTTTTAAAAAACGCCTCTGGATAGTTGTCAAATGAGCTGACGTTTTTGTTAGTCTCCTTAATTCGGCGTTTTTGTAATTGTCCAAGTCTTTGTACATTTAATAATTTGTGTATTGTTTATCGAACGTGTAACTGTTTTAGCAGATTTTGGTACTTTTAATATTTTTGTACATTTTAATAATTTGTTAAACTGTTGTGAGACGAACGTTTAAGTGCTTCAAGGAGCGAAATGGTACGTGCTTTAGGTGATAAAGTAGCAGCGATCCTAATTCTTGGTGAAACTGGACAAAATATTCATGCCGATCTCGATTCTCGATCGCCCCGTTTCGAGGACTTATTTAAGGGAGCTTCTTCGTAAGTTTGAAATAACGGGTGGTATTAATGATGCGAAACGATCTGGCAGACCACAAATTTCTGATGAGAAAAAAATTGATATACTGGCAGAAGTAATAGTTAATCCTACTTCTTCAACAACTCACGTTGCATCTACCTGTGAAGTCAGTCGAAATACAGTACACAGGGTATTGAAAAAAAACAACAACAGCCACACTATGTCAAAACAATTTGTTTTAGTGACGAAAGTACTTTCTATCTAAATGGAAATGTAAATACACAGAATGTGAGGTATTGGAGTGACGCAAATCCTCACCTGTTTCATGAAACACATACCCAATTTCCCCAGAAGGTGAATGTTTGGGCAGGTATCCTGGGAAACCACATCGTTTGGCCTTACTTTTTGAATACTAATTTAACTGGTGAGGTTTATCTGGAGCTGTTGCAAAACGCACTAGAACCGTTTATCCTTGAAATTTTGGAAGATAATCCAGATGAATTCGGCAATTTGGAAATACCATTCCAACAGGATGGTGCTTCTCCACACTATTACGGTGCAGTAAGATGGTATTTGGATGAGGAGTATCGTGCTAGATGGATTGGACGACGAGGTTCAACGGAATGGCCAGCTCGATCACCAGACCTCACACCTTTGGATTTTTTTCTGTGGGGGTACCTTAAATCGAAGGTTTACGCCACTGAACCTGACAATATTGACGTTTTGAAACAACGTATTGTTGCAGAATATGAGGCTGTTTCCGCAGACACATTTGCAAAAGTAAGAGAAGAGTTTGAAAATAGAATATTTCACTGCCAGGAAGTAAATGAAGGTCACTCCGAGCAATTTCTTTAAGTCGATACTGATTCTTGAATCTGTAATTAATATCATACTGAATGGAATTCAAATTTCAATGTTTACTAATGAGCCATTAAAACTGCCATGAACACAAACAAATTTAGTATCATTGAATAGGTTTTTTCGATACCTTCTAAAAGAGGTGTCGCTTGCCGTTGGGTTTCATTTAAAATTATTGGTCACAATGGCCTTGTGACGTCATCTTTGACGATTTCGTCATCTATCATCACTAGTAGGGAAGTTTACAACCTTCAATATTCAGTTTCCAAATTTCACTTGTTTATGTATAATCGTTCCAAAAATAAGAGGGGGGGAGAGGACTTTTGAGAAGCACTGTATATGTTAATTATTAAGTGACTGATTGTTTCCCATTAAGTATTCTGCTTGTTGAATGAAGTATTAAGTTTGATTCATGTAGTGCGTTCCAGAATCTCTCCTATCGTCTCGAATTAACGAACACTTTTTATCGTATATAATATCACAAGACCTAATATTTTGCCGGCTACAAAGGTAATACACGAAGGCATTGTTGCCTAGCAATATTTAGGCGTCGGAATATTAGGTCGACTCATATTCGTCACGACAAATGCTCGAAATATAACAATTTTTTATTTCATAAAATGATTTGAAAACGCAATGATTCAAAGTACAGTGTTCATAATTAGGTCCAAGTCTTGAATCGGTAATCATTTCAGAAGTCGAAGTCGTTATCCTAGTTGCAGCTCTTATTTTTCAATTATATTACAATGATGTTCTTTGTTCAACTGTAGATTTGGCTTAAGTGACGATGCACTACTGGCCACGTTTATACCGTATGTGAATTTGGTAACCTCACCAAGTGTTTGTGACCAAATTCAAACCAAATGTTTTAGTAATCGTTTATTTACATCGTGTTTTGTCAAATGATTAATTAACCTACTTGGTTCTAGTTTGGTATTTATTTAGTCATGTAACCAAGAGAAAGGTTTAAAACTCTGCTATGTAATTCGGAATTGTGTCATCTGTCAATGACAATGTCTGGATTCAGTGAGCTCAAGCTGTCAGTTTTAATTTTATTTGTTCAGCAGTTTTTGTAAAGCCCCTACTCAACAAGTCTTCTTCAAGGCTCTTGTAAATGTCTAGGTGTTTAAATTTGTTGCCATCCGAAATTGATATAATTTTCTTGTCCAAAAATATTTGGAGAAACGCACTGGTTTCTTCATCTTTCCAATTAATACCTTTGGACTTTTTTATAAGAGGTTCTGAACTACAGCCACTCATTTTATATAAAAAATACTAACAAAAATATATAAAACAATTTCCGAGGTAATGATGCGGAAACTAAGGTTAGGAATCACAAAACATATTTTTCACTAACACTCTCTCGCTCTCTTTTTTATGGCTATTGTTTCCATTCGGTTTATTCAGCCAGTGCGATAACCACGACAGAACACTTAGCAATCTTTCAAACCAAAATTTACAGTCACGATTAGTAAAACAGTATGATAACATACTGTTTACACCATCTTAGTCAACTTAGTATTATAGTCTGGTACACAACAAATTTCGGTACCAAACCAAGCTAGTAACTTGAAAAATTATACCACACTGACTAACAGAATTTGCTTGGAATATAATCATTAGTCAGCATACCAAGACACGGTATGAACGTGGCCACTGTGACCACTAATTTTGATCAGCTCTTATTCTTGGACTCCCACCTTGGCCATGTGAGAAATAATTGTTCTTATTTTCAGTATCCAACCCACAATTTTCTGCTGACAATCTATTTCATTTTCCAAAAGTATTCCTTTCTATCGGAGAATTCTCATACCATGATAACCAGATTCAATACAGAAATGATTGAGAGTGAGAAAAAATCGGTCAGTAGTGCAGTGGCGGACTAAGATAACTGGGGGCCCTAGGCGCAATATAAATCTGGGGCCCCTTTGTAGGATGTGTGGGGTGTATATGTGTGCCGCTGGCGTTTTTTTTATTCAGATCAAGGTCACGCGTTTTTCTGATACTTCAGTATCGATTCAAATTTTGACCTCACTTCTTTCAGAAATTTAACGAACTGAAGAACTTCATCTTTGAATGTGATGTCGATATCTCTGCTATATCTCATAATTTATTTTTCACTCCGTAAGTTATTTGCACTCTCGGATATATTCAGGTCAGATAACGTACGGAAATCATCGTCAAAATGCTGTTTCCTTTTTCGGGTCCTTTTCTTCTCATGTCTAAAATTTCTGTTGTTTCTTAACTTTTGTGCATATGCCTCAATTATTTCGGACATCTTTGACTAATTCCAAAAGGGAGTTGAGCAGGTTCGTACCTATTAATAAATAAGAGTGTGCGTCTTGGAGTGACTTAATGGTGCATTCTATGTTGCAATAATTTATTCCAAAGTACCGTCATGAGGGCTGCTTCATAATCATCAAATGACTCAGATAATTTTTGTGCTTCCAATTTGACAATAGGTTTCTCATTGCCACATGTACTCAAGTGAATAAGGACCTCTTTAATATTTATGTGGCTTCCAGCTAAGGCACAAACGGCGTCAGCTCTAGATGACCATCTAGTATAAATTTTGAACATGATTCGGCTGGTGAAGTTCCCACTTAATTGAGGAAATGACTGGCACAAGGTATGTAGTACGCTGTTGGGCTATGTTTTCTCAGTCTGGTCTGCAGTCTGACATATTGGAGGCATTGTCATACGTTTGGCCTCCACATAGTGTGATATCAATCGAGAAATCATTCATCAATGTTTTCAAAACTGTATTTTCTAGATATTCACCATAAGTTAATCTATTGCAAAATTTCCCAAAAATATCTTTTTTATATCACCTTTTTTCGATTCATACCTCAAAATTAACGTGAGTTGGTCGACATGGCTCACATCCAGAGTGGAATCAACAATAATGGAATAATATATCGCATCTTGATTTTCTGCTATGATATGGTTTTTTTTACTTCGTTTGCCATAAAAGCAATACATTCATAGTAAATCTTATGCGATAGATAACTCATGTTGCCTCTACCAACCTGAGCAAATGCAGGTCAAAAAATACCCCTCTCTGTTAGATTCTTCTCCTTCCGTGTGATCTCGGAAAGCAAGTCCAAGAGTAGACAACAGTTTCACAGTAGCGACAATCCTTTTTAAAATTTCCAGCCAATAATTTGTTTCTGCGACTAACCGTCTTACTAATTATGTGTCAATGCGTCCAAAAGCTATATATTTTTTTCAAAGCTCATATTGCAGATATATAATCCCTTGTTCTTTCAGTATTCTCGTAATGTTTCTCGAGTCACTGAAGCCAGTTACCAATTTCGTGGTTTTCAAAAATAATTTACAAACATAACAGTAAACAGATTTTGAAGTCTCTGGAAATATCAACTATTCTTGACTTTCTTTAACGCCATTTGCTTTCGTAGTATAAAAGTTAGAATCATGTAAATGTCTTTGATAATACTATTCGTTATATTATATCAAATTGACGTGCCACATATTAGATGTAAACCATTGATCCAAGTTTGGTATTGAAAAAACATAAGAAATTATGTACAAAAAAAGATATAATCATACAAACACACGTTATATAGAAATATAAAATAAACAGAAATATCTTCCACCTATTACCACTCAACGATAATATCCGACTTATATTCGCATATATATCCTACCGCTCATGTATCATTTTAAATTTCCTGCAACAAGAGCTGGATTATTGTCACACATACTAGTATATGACAAAAGAGACACAGTGAGAGGAAAAGTTGCATGGAGGGGGCATAACGCTTGTTTCTTACGTGACGATTTCTACCAGTCAACACCTTCCACAAGCCGCGTGAAGAAACCTCGTTCCAATAGGGTATGATTGATTTCTCACCTTTGAACCGATTCTGAAACTTGGCACCCATATATATAAAAAAGATATAATCATACAAACACACGTTATATAGAAATATAAAATAAACAGAAATATCTTCCACCTATTACCACTCAACGATAATATCCGACTTATATTCGCATATATATATCCTACCGTTCATGTATCATTTTAAATTTCCTGCAACACTACAACATAATGGAGACCTGGAATCAATCTGATGGTGGAAATGAAAGACAGTCGAAGGAACTCCCCAAAGGTTTACAGCAGCTACCCCGTATTTGGGGTAATTATAAATATTATATAATAGTTAAAGTAAGGTAGGTAAGTAAGTGTTTCAAAAGTAATCAAAAATTGAGGTAATAATTAGTAGATTTTAGCTACCAAAAATTCAAAAATGAAAACTCAACGAAAAATTAAACCGACGAAAAAAAAATAGAAATGGAAAAATATTTTTTTGTCCTAATAACGTAGCTCCAGAACTAATGAAAGTAACTAATATCAAGTCGGCGCCAAACAATCAACGAAGATCAATAAATTGCTTCAAAGAAATAATCAAAACAAAATAACATAAAAAAGGAACGTGAAATCTCCAGCGAAAAAAATAACGTAATTAATTGTTTGTTTGTCGCCGACTCAAAATTATTTACATTAGTTGGGGAGCTTAGTTATTAAGACTAAAAAGGTTATTTTATTTTTCACTTTTTAGTTCCTTTTTCCGTCGGTTTAATTTTTTGTTAAAAAGGTTCAATTGAAAAGTTCAACTAATACTTGTTTACCAGCAATATTTTTTTAAAGTAGTTTCGACAATCTAGTAAAAATACCGCTTGAGAATATCCAATTTCACTGTAAATTTCGAATTCGAGATGGCAGCGCAAATATTTCTGAAAATTTTTGTCATATATGATTCAATTAAAAATTTTTCTTATATTCCACAGTCGCTTCTCTATAGATGTGTAGTGAATCATGTGACTCTGATTCACAACAGAACACGGCAATAAGTGCATCATGCTCTTATCTTTAGTAAAATCAAGAGACCTGAGTGTTTACTATACAACTATTTGATAGACTCTGTGGAAGCTAAGTAAAGATTTCAGTACAAGCCATCCCTAAGCTCGAGAAGTTCTCTCAGTAACTCCTCAACTTTTCTTCGACTGAGTCTCTTATGAAATAATACGTTGTTCCTCAGGTGCTTTATTCTTCACTTTCTCATGAGATCACTCCAAGTGACTTTTGGCAAGGAGAGTTATTTTCCGGTTCTATTCTACACGCTATCTAGAATAAATAACAAAAAGTATTTTATAATACTTATCGCGTTTTGCATCTTTATTTCCAAAGCATCATACGAGATATTTCTACTGATAAATCTTGACTTAACCCTTAACAAGTAACATATGCCTGGTCCCATTTGGCATTATAAAGCTTACCCAAAGCACAACCCTCCATGTAATCCCTATAGAGATCTCAAAGCGACCCCAGCGCTGGTTATTCACGGTTGTCTACATAATCAAGTGTGACACTATGATATTAACGGGCATTGTGCCCAAAATCAATGAGCGATACATAGTTAGCGGTGTGGAGAATCATAGAACAAGGGGTAGAACGAGATAACATCTCTATAACAACAAAATTGATTCAGTGAACGGGTTGATTAACGCAATTGATGACATTTTTTAGCTTTAAGTGCTAATAAATTTTGGTTGAGATAGGGGTAGAAATCTAACAACAATGTGGGGTTACGGTTATTTTCAGTTTAAATTGAAGGATTGATGAATATTATCGTACAAATGCTCAGCAGATGTGGTGAAGAATTTTTGAGAATGAGCTAACTAGTTCTATTCAACTTTTTTAGAATGGAAGGTATTGGATATAATAGGGAAATAAACGTTTTGAATGTTTTATCTTTTTGATAATCACAAGAAACTACTAGGAATCCTATCGACGGAAATCTACACGAAATATTCGAAACCATATGGTATTCAACAACGATTATTCAATTAATGAGTTCATTAACATAATTCATGGAATTTTTTAGCTTCAAGTGTTAATACATTCTGGTGAAGATGGGGTTTGGTGGTGAATAATGAGTAAGGATAGGGTCATTTTCGGATTATTACAATGTTTGAATTATTTCTGAATCAATTTTGGTCGAAGAATAATTCCTCTGACATACTCGTAATAACTGTCTCAAAAAATAATAAAGAATCGGGTGATAGGTTGTACAACGTTGTACCAGAATCGTCAGAAATCAATGGGATATATTAGCGAATGCATGGAAAAATACAATTTACCAATTCCAATTACGAAAAATAATACAAATATTATAGGCATTTTTCCAACTTTGAATAGTTTGGAGTCCCACATTTACTGAGGTAATATGAGAAAAAAGTAAGTAATCAGAACTCGAAATTGACATATTAGGACATTATGCACAACAAGTCGAAGGTATAAATTAGTAATAATAAAATAATTTCACTATTTCTCAGATAAAAATTTTGCAGACTAAATTAAAAAAGAAAGTGAAGTTCTATTACTTACTTACAGAAATTAAATCCTTTTTTTGTACACGCTCCACAAAATGCATACTTAGGATACTGAAAAGAGTTCGCAAAATGCTACTTTACCGGACTAGGCCGGTACTACTACTACTTTTGTTTATTCAGAAAACTTATAATTAACATCTTAAAAACATTTCTGGAGACGCAATGAACTATAGATTAATTGATAGTTGGTTGGTTTAGAGGATGTTGGCAGGCATATACCTTCTGGATCTGGCTTTTCCTTACAGAAACTTGATACCCAGACAACGAAACATGAACCAACGTTCACTGCAGGTAATCTAACTATCGCCAGATCCTTCCAGAATTGCCAGTTTTATGTGAATTCGACTAAATAAAGTATTATGTTAATATCTACTGAACATTAATAAGCTTTATAAATGAAATGACAAAATATGAAATATATTAATATCTACTGAACATTAATTTCATGTTGAAAAGGGAAACATTCCCAATTAAATATTGATAGACAGTTTTTTGTGTCAATTGAAAAATCCACGATAAAAATTAAGTTATTTTATGAACACCCTGTTCATTTTTTCAACAAATCAATTAATTTTATATTTTGTAATTTTATTTATATAGCTTATCAATAAGTTAATGAAAAGAAGTGTGTCCTTATTCCTTCGCGGGCCATAAAGTGCACTTTATGGTAACTGAGCCACAACAACACAATATTGAACTAGTATGACATAGAATAATTTTCTTGGTAATCATATACACATCCATACTATAAAAACATGATGGCAACATTATTGAATAGGTTTCAAATCCTAGGATGCAATATGAGCAAGTTCCGTTAACATCTCCAATTTTTTCTGAAAATCTTGTTGATTTTAGCTCTCAACTTTGTTCATTAAGAACGTCTTATTTGGTGCCTCATCAATAAATTTTAAGACATCTTCTCTAGACAGAACTCTAGACTTTTTCGGCTGGTATTTAATACTTGACCCTTGCTTCAAATATTCGCTGAACTTATGGTAATTAGTAATGTCAATATTCTTATTTACCATTGAAGTCTTCATTGCTATTGAATATTTGGACCATAAGGAACTTGAAGAATATGTTACAGCGAGATCGCCGAAATACCCAACGAGCACAGTTTCATTAAAATGTTCTACACAGTTTTCTGACATCCAGTTCATTAATTTGTCAAAATTCTCTGTCAAAGGTGTCTCTCGATTTATTCGGTAGCAAGTTTTGTGTGGCTTTCTCCGCTTTTTTTGCAATTTCGTCAGGAATTTCAAAACTCTCCTGCATTTTGACTTTTTAACTTTGATAGCGAGCAAAATTTGTTTCTCAAAAGAGTAAATACAGCATTTCCCCAGCAACGATAAAATTAAAATGTTGTTTTTTTTTAATATTTATATAACGAACAGTATGACATAAAAGTTTGTATGCACCGCGGGTATTGGTAGATGTGTATGTCTTCGGGCCACTTACAAGACCTTCGGACCAGAGGCACTCAGGTTTGTAAGATCGTTGCCCTCAGGTCTTAAACATTTCCTTAATACCCTTTGTACATATACAGGGTGTTTCAAAATTCAGTATCAAGATTTCAGGCGCCTATTTACAAGGTCAAAATAAGACTTTTTTTTATAAACATGTGTCCGCAAACGCTTCGTTACCGATCTACAGAGCGATAAAGTTTCAAGTTTTTTTAATTTTTTTCTTCATAGCTCTTTTAGTTTTTGCGATATTAATATAAAATTTGAAACATAGGTTACGTTTTAGGATTTACATCATCCAGTATTCCGAGTAATTGTGACAATCTACAGGGATATATTTTTTCAGGGATCAACCCCCTTTTCGTCCCATAAGGTAAAATCTGTCGGTACATACCTACGCCCACCTACTTGCTATTTTGACCCTATGTGACCCATTGCAAATATCAACAACCCGCTTTTTAAAATGACTGGTATCCAACACGTTTATTGGTTGTTTTGCATTATGAAGGGGTGGCGTAAAACTTTATTTTCGTCAAAAAGATTTCCTAACAAATTATTATTTATAAAACTGCAATTGAAGTTTCATTACGCACAATGCAGAGTGTTAAGGAAATAGTTAGAAAAAGTTTCGCTTAAGCCAGAAACACATTTATTGAGCATCTTTGCTCAAGTCAGAAACGCAATTATTGAGCATTTTTGCTTAAGCCAGGAACGCAATCATTGAGCATCTTTGCTTAAGCCAGAAACGCAATTATTGAGCATCTTTGCTTAAGCCAGGAACGCAATCATTGAGCATCTTTGCTTGAGCCAGAAACGCAATTATTGAGCATCTTTTCTCAAGCCAGAAACGTAATTATTGAGCATATTTGCTTGAGCCAGAAACGCAATTATTGAGCATTTTTGCTTAAGCCAGAAAATGTATGTGGATAGTTCTTTCGACTACTGCACAACATTTTTCTCACAGTTGTTCATCAAAGATGGCTGCCACAATGGTCATTATGTACCCTTAATGTTTTGTGTACTACCATACAAAGCAACAGGAACAGGAGTGTTTCGATTTTGTCCCACCAAAAATGTGTCTGATTTTAAGTTAGCTATTTATAATGTAGCTAAAATCATTTGGCCACAAATAAGAATAATTGCATGCAGATTTCAGGTAACGCAAGCTCGATGGCGTAGAATAAAAAAAATAGAGGTTGGAAATTGAATTGATATTGTTTTGGACTGTTGTTTCTAGAACCACAAAATGCTATTCAACCAGAAAATGATAAAGTTTCCTTGTTTGCTGATTATTTGATCAACACTAACATATCCGAGGATGCCGTTTTAAGACCCCCTTTATGGGCATCAAAAACATCAAGCGCCGCTCGCATCACCAAGGCGTGCGAATCGTTCCATTCGCATACCAGCAAAACTTTGAATTCTCCAGATCCTTCTGTATTTGTTTTCATTGATTTCCTAATTACCTTTCAAAATGAAATATATGTAAATTTCGCCTCAAATTATATGCTTGGACTACCAGACTGGAATTACCAGTAAGCTTCAAAAAGTACACAAGTAACCCCTTCACCACACTTACTCACTTCACACCTATATGCGCATTTCGATAACTAGGTTATCATCATCAGTAGGTTGACTACACTAAATGAATTGTAACATTTTCGTACAATTTGTACCTGGTGTTTCTAATTGCGTTATTTTATACTAATTACTGGTACTCAAGTCGCTAATGGGATATTGATGGTTCCATGGGGATCAAAGTAAACAAAGTTGATTACATCATCATTGAGTAAATTTTTATTATTATTTTTGTGAATAACTATACTCTCTCCAGGCAGTCTAATTTTTTAGTGCCTTTGACCAATTTGATCATTTTCAAATTATGAATATTTATTTTGTGACCAGATTCCATCATATGATCCGCCACACTTGACTTATTCTCCCTTCGGTGTGTAGCATGGGACAAATGTTCGTGAATCTTTTGTGAATTGAATGTTCTGTCTGACCGTGATTGACTTTGTCACAATTTTGACAACTAATTTCATAGATTCCCAACTTATCTAACATGTCAGTTTTGTTTTTCGGGTTTCCTAATAACGTTTGCAAGTTATTTCTATTGCTGTAAACTGCTTGGAGGTTTACATCCCGGAATATAGTATTGAGACCTCTCGTGAGGTTTGGATGGTGAGGGATTCCCACGAATCTTTTGTTTTCTGTCGTTTTTCTAAGAATCGTGGTTTCATTCACTAAACGTGTGAAACGCTTCTTTCGTGAGAGTTTATCAATAATGTCTGGTGTATATCCATTGATTATTGCTATTTCCTTGATCTTTTTGATTTCATTTTGAAATCGATCATCATTCAATGGAAAGTTTACGGCACTAGTCATTTTGTGTTGAATGTGTCCCCTTGAGTCGGCAAGGATAAACCTGTTCGTGTGGGTGAGCTTTCTGTAGATGTCTATTTCCAAACGCTCTTTACTTCTGATGACCAGAGTGTCAAGGAAAGATAATCGTCCGTCAACTTCCATTTTTACCGTGGAGTAAATTCATTCGTACACTGAGTTCATTGCTGATTTGATTTTAAGTGTCAAAAATACAAAACTCATCATCCACATACCTGGGCCAAATTTGTGGAAAATATTGATTTCGAAGTTTCAGATTCGTTTCGAATTTACTCATTAAAAGGTTTTCCATGAATGGTGGTAGACAATTGCCCATGGCAGTGTCCTCCTTCTGTTGGTAGAATTTATCTTGGAATATGGAATAGTTTCGATCTATGCATAAAGATGTCAATTTAAAAAATTCCTCGACTCTTTCTGATTCAAACTTGTTCGACTCTAAAAGTTCTTTCGAGTACTGCAAGGTTTCAGGAATAGGCACACTTGGAAACAGAGAGCTCACATCGAACGAAACCAAAATCCCACCTTCCACCAAATTTAAGTTTTTGATTCTCTCGATGAATTCATAAAAAATTTTGATTGAGAAACTATTGAAGATAGATAGATAGATACCATTTATTTTGCCAAAGATTACATTGTTGTAATATAGCCATACTCAGAAATATGAATAAACAAACAGTTATATAAATATACATATACGGATTAAAATCGCACCTAAAGGTAATAAGTAATAAAAGTAATGAATAATAGGTAGACACTGGGTAATATAAAAGACAAACAGATCAATGAAAATACTCAGACAAATAGTAAAAACACTTATCTATTAAAAATTCCTGGGGAGTTTTCCTGAACACAGTTAGGCTCTCAATTTTTTTAATTATTTCTGGTAACTTATTGAAATACGCAACTCTATATATTCGGGCGAGTTATAAGTTATACACATTTTTGCAAATGGCACCCTGAAGTTATATTTATTCCTGGTATTCATTGAATGGATATCTTTGTTCAGTTTGAAGTTTTTTTTAAAATGTATAAACACATTTCCAAAATATATAATGAAGTGAGCGTTAGTATCCTAAACTCTATAAAAATGTTCCTGCAAGATTGAGTATATTTCACACCAGCAATACATCTGATGATACGTTTTTGACAATTAGACACATCTCCTGCTAGGATGGAGTTATCCCAAAGACAAATACCAAATCTAATGCGGGAGTCTACTTGTGCATAATATAAATTCATCATCTGGCCTCTAGTTAGAACATATTTAACATTTTTGAAAAGGTAATATATTGAATTCAGTTTGGAAATCAATGTTTCACAGTGTGGTTTCCAACTAAGAGTTGGATCAATCTTGATTTCCAAAAAACTGATCGCCTCTACATTGTCACGAACCATACAGTTGTTGATGCATATATTAAGTGGTTCACATAATTTTTGTCGGTTATAAAATGTCGCTAATTGAGTTTTTTCAGTATTGAAAAATAATTGATGTTCATCAAACCACTCACACGTATTTTTTAATAAATTTGTAATTTCTGTATTAAGGTTTGTTGCTGATGGATTTGAGATGATTAGAGATAAGTCATCTGCATACATTGTAAAACACTGATTTTTCAGAAATAAATCAAGGCTATTTACATACATTAAGAAAAGACAGGGTCCCAGCACCGAGCCTTGTGGCACACCAGACTCCACTGAAGAATAGTCTGAATTTAATTTTTTCATTTCAGTTAGATCTATATGCCGTATTTGAACGAATTGTTTTCTATACTTCGAAAAAGATGAACTCATCCGATAGCAATTTTGACAGGTTGAAAGTTGGAGAGTTGGTACCTCACACAAATGGTCTCATACTATTACCGGGTTTATGAATTTTTGTCAAACCGTATAATTTTGGAACTGTTGAGTTTGACATACGCAACTTGAATTTCAAACGAGCATTCAATAGTATTTTGCAGTTAACTTATAATTGCGTAACATCTCAGGTAACGGTGTTCTTTTGAGTTGTTCATGAGGATCTTGTAAAATATATTTGTTGATTCTTTCAAAATACTCTGATTCATCTAGCATGACCACATTGTTTCTTTATCTGCTTTGAGATAAAAGCAATATTTCTCTCTCAGATCTTTTATCTCATTTTTCGTAATGTTCTTATATCTTGTAGGCTGATTTGTAGAGTTATATATCAGTTGAATTTTACATGCGTTTCTAACATCACTTTTGTTTCCATTTTGATATTTCAAACTACATTCAATATCACTAATGATGTCTTCCATTGTGGCACTGTTAAAAGGACTGAATTCCAAGCCTTTATTGAGTAACTCTAATTCCTCTGTGGAAAAGGTCTGAGAAGAATGATTCTTGACAATTTCAATATTCTGCTTCAATACCTAGTAGCTTCAATTTGTTTTTTTTTTTTTCCCTTTTATGGACAGCATTGCATTTTTCAAATTCGCTATTTGTTAGTTTATAGGTTAATTTGAGATGTTATTTGTATGCTTATAATTCTAAATAACTACGTCTACTTTAGAGCTAATCTATATCTAAACCGGCTGAGTTAACCTGCCCATTCCAAACTCCTTAATAATAATTTTGAATTAGGTTTAATTTTCATAAATATTACTATTATATTAATATCATTTTCATGTAATTGGAAAATTGCATTTTTAAGAATTAAAATTGTCACATATTCGTATTACACCTTTTATATCGAACTGAAACAATTGTATATTAATGCTTCTATAACTGTAATTTACTGATATCAGAGATAGTATATCTCAACTAATAAAGTTAAGTGACTTTTGTAGATTGTTAAAATGGAATAATTGAAAATTCCAACGTTATTTTCATTATATACAAAACAAATGATTAATCCTTGCAGCTATTCCATTCTTGGCCAATGTTCAATACATTCTTACAATATTCGCTATTCCTGTTATTTCTCATTATTCCTAATTAACTAGAGAAATAACAACCAAAGTAATGAATCTATTCATACATTCCTCTCATCATTACACTTTATTACAGGACACTCTATATCAATGAAATACGTATACAAACGGCAAAGATATAAATTAAAAAAGCCGTCGAAGCCGCAAATATTCTCCGACATTTCTCAAAGAATTTGTAACGAGCTCTCAGTTATTCTACCAATAATTTCATACCGTATGAAGCTGCAGAAAACCTGCGAGTATGTGTGTATCGCAAAAAGGGAGACTTGTGGTGCAGCGTGGAGTTGCGATGGACGCGACATGCATAGGTATGAGGACATGCACTTCTCGAGATAATGGTGGTCACCGGCAGGTGGTCCTTCCCATCTCCCAAGATACCCATCCAGGGCCGGTTTTATCTATATTTTGGAAGTGAGGAATGGTTAAATTGCAACTTTTTCTCCTGCCTTGTTCTCCTTCCAGCTCCAGCAATGAATATCACAGTATTTGAAATAAAAATATTTGGAAAAAGTAGTTAAAGTACATTTTTGGAATGTAATTTCTTATTTGTATTTTGGCATTTTGTACTTATCATTTTCAATACTCTTAAGCAATATTTGGATTTGATAATTATCAGTCTCATTTTTCAAACTGTTTAACCAATATTATATAGAAAAATCCAATTTCTCCAATTTCATTGGACAACCATTTCATCCACACTTCATAACCAATCAATAGAGATTTTTTCGTGACAAAAATACTACCAGGAAACCGATTGTGCCATCATACGAAAGACAGTCCGTAGTTATATCCTGTTATGGTTCCTACTCCCAACGGTCATTGCTAAATTTGTTATAAACATTTAAATGCATTTTTTCAATTTTTTTATCGTTTTCGACTTGTAACTTGAAAACTGATGAAGCAATTTCAATATTAATCAATGGACGGAGAAAAGCCGGAAAACCCGAAAAAAATCTGGTGACCTGATGGGGCCGCATTTATTCTCGTGCACAAGTCGGTATATTGTTGACTGTCCGATTCCAGTCATATTCGAACACATTTCAACTATTTTTGTTACTCGGAATGTTGAGTTTTGGTGGCGAACAGCGTTGCACACATTGAGAACAATATTTTTTTCATTTTTAGAAAGCGCACTTTTACTAATCCGTTTCTCAGCAGCAAATTCAGAAACACTAGCCATTTTCAAGAACCAACTTTTCCAACAACCGCCGGAAAGTAACTGAAACATTTCAAATTTTTAAACACTTAGGCACCGGTAGGTAAACTACCTGTGCCTCTACCTAATCTTATGATCGTTTTCTTAGAGAAAACCCTCCATTTGTGAAACAAATTCGACCATATTGTTATCTCTAATCGCAGGAACGGGTTTATATCTACATAATATTATTTGTTAAAAAAACTTTGAGTAAGAAAAATAAAATCAGGTAGGTGATTGTAAATGTATTATTTTATTGTACCTGGGACAGGAAAGTACAGAGCATTTTTTAGCGCTTACTATTGTTAGGGACTAATCATATTAACAGTCAGTAAGCTAGTACAAAATATCTTTGGACCAACTATACAGGGTTATTGATTATATTTGGGCCATAAGATATCCTCCTTATTTGAAGAGCTAGAAAAATGGTCAAATCAGGAAAGATGTAGCATTTTTTCTGAACCGTCAGCAACCGTCTGAACGATTGAACGTCGCATTAACAAGTTATGATATGAACTTTTGTTTTTTCTAATGGGACACACAGTATATTATTGCATTTTTGGGTTCTCCGGAAAATTCTAGATATGTTTCATTCATGATGTTCTATATCTACTTGCACATTCCTATTTCAGTTTTTCATAAGCTATCCAATGACAGTACTCTCTCACATTAGGAAACAGAGTATAACGATGTGTCTGCATGGTTCTTAGTGTTTCTGATATTAATATTCATGACCATTTATTTAGTCTTTCACTCAGCTGTTCTGCCATATCGATATGATACCATATAAAAGAATTAAAAATTTTACATTCGAATCCAAAATATCCAAATCGTTACTCTAATTGTATCATAGAACAGCACTGTTCTAATGCGGTGATCCTCCACTTTGTTATATAATTTTGCGTATGGTCAATGCACTTTCTAAATTCATAACACCACCATAGTTGGTTGGTTGGTTGGTTTAAGGCTGACGAGCCAGAGACAGGGTTGGCACTTAGCTTCCCTTGACACTGCGACCAGCTGGGGTCTATTGTATCACTCTGTCGTCAGTGGTTCCTCATTCAAACAGGTTTGTGCCCTAACTAGGTCTAGAAGCCCGTTGATAAGGTTCTTCGGACTCATGCCCGTTTCCGGGCCGATCTCTCCAAAGATTCTGTGTCGCCCACCACTTAGGGCGTCACAGTCGAAGATTGAAATACAAGAGTTAGACCCGAGGCCTCCTCTTGTCTCTTGATGACAAGCCATTCTTCAGTATCTATCCCCATGTCCTGGGTTTTGATGAGCTGAAGAATCTTTTTGGTTTCCATTTTACCAAATGGCTTTGGAATCCACTCTGTTTCCGGGAGTTTCTCAGTAGGTGTTCGACCATCTGCTGATCCCTCCTCGGTTGGGTTTACGGTTTCTGGTGCCGAGTGTGATTCAACTGGAATCTCCTCGACTTCCATACCCGCTATCGGTGTTGGGTCTTCTTCAACTGGAAGTTCCCCAAGGTTGTTTGTGTAGGGGAAAGGGTCGTCCACACCTGCGGTGCCCCTGCGCAGGTGTAAGGCAGATTACTCTGGAGAGTCGCCATGTATCCCAGAGGCTCCTTTTTTATACCTGACTGGCTCAGGTATCATCCATCCCTCGGCACGGGTCGCTTGACGCCTTGGATTAAGCCATGTTGTGGTGGCATTTGGTTTGAGATTGACTTAGAGATCCGCAGGTTTTGACCATTTCTGGTCATTCCCACTGGATTTTCCTTGTCAACCCCGTTATCCAGCGATACCACTTGGAGGTAGCCACCTAAGTTTCCGCAACCCATCTTCATCTCTCGTAGGAGGTGAACATGTGTTGACGCAAACTACTCGCCAACACCACCATAACTCCACAAGTTTTGAAGCAGGCTCTCCACGACCTACTAGTGATTGATATGTACTTTATGTGTGGGAAGTTCAGGCACTGTTGGATTATTAGTTTTGTCATAATTGCAATTTGATTTTTTTAAGGCACTTTATTGCAGCAGACCTGGATGCGTCATAGGTGGTCCTTAGTATCTCGGAATTCCGACTTAATAGCTCGGAATATAAAATTCCGACTTAGTATCTCGGAATTTCGACTTAACATTTCGAAATTATATAATTCCGACTTAGTATCTCGGAATTCCGACTTGATAACTCGGAATTATATAATTCCAACTTGTATCTCGGAATTTCGAGATACTGAGTCGGAATTATATAATTACGAGATGTTAAGTCGGAATTCCGAGATAATAAGTCGGAATTATATAATTCCGAGATGTTAAGTCACAATTCCAAAATACTAAGTCGGAATTATATAAAAAAAATTCAGTGGCCCTTCTACGCCTACGTAGAAATACTTGTAAACATGACCGAAAACCGGCGAGTGCATGAAAGCGGCTCAGGAGTGGGGGTAGAGCAGCAGATTCATAACGGGCGCAGCGTGCTTGTATTCGCTGTGTGCATTAGGCTGGAGGGCATAGACGAAACTATAACAGCGCCCATGGTGGCAGGAGTAGGTAATAATCCTGGTAATCCTAGTGGAAATTGTCACGGTTGGGTAGTATCTCAACATACATATAATAACAATGAACCCTTGCTATTGCTATTGCAAAAGTAGTACCAAAAACAATGCGTGTAAATTTTATACCTTATTACCAACGGCATCACATAAACTGCAGCAAAGAGATAAGTGTTCTATTATTCCACCATATTTCAATCTCTAATTCCGGGACATGAGGTTTTTATTCGATCAATATTTCAGATGTTTTCCGTTTTCCATTTGATCGTCTAGAAGTGGACAGTAAAGTATAACAAAGTTTCGTGGGACGGTCTTGAGCCGGTGATAAAAAGCAAATAGCGACTTAAGCTGCGAGTTCGGGAACGCCTGGACGGTATTGTAATGTAAAGTAATTAGCCTCATGAACAGGGAAAAGAGATACTTTTGATGATTTTCCGAAATGTCTATCTTACACTGGCATTATATGAGGACGAAGTACCTCCCAGTGGATTTGTGTGTTGATTTTTACGAACTGGTTACGGTTACAAAAGCAATGGGTCTTACTTGTGAACTAATGTTAAATGTAATGCACTTCAAGTACTAAGAGTGAACTTGTACTGTATAAGCAATACGCAATATTTTATTGACAATTGAACGTGTTAGAAAATGTTGAAGGGGTTAGTATTATTTAGGGACCGTTCAACGTTCTCACATCCTTACATGGGTAAAAGTGGGATCATTCATACAATACTCGATATAGAATACAGTAGATTGATGTATAGTCAAACCACTTACAATTGCAGAAGCAGAAAAAACAAGTTTCACAGTCTTGAGGCGGAATCCTTTGAATAGCAGAGGCGGAGAAAACGAATTTTATTTAGATATTTGAATATTAAAAAAATACGTTGAAATAAAAAAATATGGCATGAACGAGGAAGTATGTATCAATAGGCAATCGGATCATCATAATTTAATTTTTCCATGGTCGAAAAAAAGCCATATTTTCCATCAAAACACAACACAGCTATAGAATATATTAAAACCTATTTCGATCCCAGACCAGAGACGCCACTGGCTTCCATTTACTTGGACCTCCTGAAACACGTATATAACTGGCGATTTATTAGTCTCAACGTATAGACACACCTACAAGCATTATTATTGGCTTGCGGTCACTCAAACAGCTGTCACTCAAACCCACGTTGACTATCGGCTCTTTTGATCTTCGGTTCGCCGACGGAGAATTTTAACGAGAAGTAAACATTATTTTTTGTTCTCTATCTTCGCATGTACGCTCATGTTAGCGAAGTGAGTTTTTGATATGCTCCCTATAGAAACAGCTTCTGCAAATGAAAATGGTTAAACTTATACCAAAAATGGCAGAAACTATTAGGCTACGCAGCTGTAATCATCTTGCTCCTAAGTTATGTAATGTTATACTCGCCCATCTCAGAACTCTAAACCCCCTTAATCTCTTCAAATTCAGAATTAAAAAATGATTACCACATATTCCCATAGCAAATATGCATAACTGGATCGATATCAAAAATAATTGATTGAAAATTTCAAATTGTAGTTTTGAACAAATGACATGTACATATAGGAATGTGCGCAGATGTGTTAAGCCGCGTACTGACTGGAATGTGCATGCGTATAGTCGAGGCGCATGCAAATGCACATTCAAATCTGGACGTGTCATTCGCACCGAGTCAGCGCATGTTTAAGTTAAATATTCGCCGAGTCGTTGCGAATGGCACGTCCAGATTTGAATGTGCATATGCATGCGCCTCGACTCAACGAATGCACATTCAAGTCAGTACGCGGCTTTATGTATATATGTATTAGTATATGACTCAACAAGACTCAACAAGAACATCAATGACGTCCACCATCACCTACAGACGAAAAAACCGGATATTCTGGCTCTAACAGAAACACAAATAAACTCGTCCACCAACAAGGTCCATATGCTTTGTCCTGGTTACGAACTCCATTCTCGATTCAGGTTCAAAGGTGGAGTCTGCCTTTACGCTAAGGCTAACCTTTCATGCCAGCGTGAAGAGAGTTTGGAACCGAAAGACTTTGATGTGATGTGGTTCAAGCTATCTGATACCAAACTGACTAAGTTCCTCTGCTGCCTCCACCTATCACCTAATGAACCTTCATATAACGACCTCTTTGAGTTTTTATCACTCAAACTGGACTACATTCAGGAGAACCATCCAACAGCTGAAACCATAATCATGGGAGACTTTAATGTACATAACGCTGCCTGGCTCAAATTCTCTAACAAAACAGATGATGCGGGTCGTCAAGCCGAGGCCTTCGCCATCACTCATGGTCTAGAACAACTGGTCGAGCTACCAACCCGCATCCCTGATGTCAACAACCAGTCTGCTAATACGCTAGATCTTTTCCTCACCACCAATCCTGACCCGTATAGAATAGAAGTTTGTGCCCCACTTGGAAACTCTGATCACACCCTCATCTCCACAACATGCTCTTTCATTTACCATCGAGCTGCACAATACCACCCCGTCTCATGTGGCATTACAATTCGGCCGACTGGGAAGGTCTTCGTATGTTTTTCTCAGCATTTCCATGGAAGAGAGTTTGTTTCTCTTCAGTAGATCCAACACGATGTGCTGAGACAATTTCTGAAATCATCATGTTGGGGATGCAAACCTACATACGGAATACCGAAAGAAGAACATCATCCGATAAGACCTGGTTTAACAGAAACTGCTCTAGAGCTGTGGCTTCCAAACAGGCAGCATACCATCGATGGCTGAAAAATCCGGGCCCTGAGACCAGAGCAGCATATGTCGAGGCTAGAGGCATATGCAAAGAGACAATAGAATGCTCAAAAGATGCCGACAATGCCAAAATAAGATCAAAACTTGCTGAATGTCCTAACGGATCCCGTTCATTTTGGTCTTTCGCCAAAGCTGTGGGAAGAAACTTCACTTCCAGCTCATTTCCTCCTCTAACCAAAGAAGATGGAACACTAGCAACGTCTGCCCAGGAAAAAGCCAATATCTTTGCGCACCTATTTGCTGGAAATTCCACTCTGGATTCATCGGGAAAACAACCCCCGAACATTACACCTATTGATAGTCACATGCCCGAGATCACCTTTCGCCAACGTACCATTAGAAAGATTTTGCTGGGTCTCAACACCAACAAAGCCTGTGGATCTGACGGAATCCCGCCGATTGTTCTCAAGAAATGTGCCCCCGAACTAACACCTGTTCTTTGCAAGTTGTTCAACCACTCTTACAATTTGGGGGTATTTCCGTCCAATTGGAATTGGAAAATTGCAAGAGTACAGCCAGTCCCTAAAAAAGGCAAAAAGGCTCTACCTAGCAACTACAGACCAATCGCACTGCTATCTATTATTTCAAAGGTCATGGAAAAAGCCATCAACATCGAGCTCATGGAATATCTGGAAGACTCAGGAATTGTCAACGATAGGCAATATGGCTTCCGCCATCAGAGATCAACTGGTGACCTGCTCGCTTACGTCTCACATATATGGCAGCTATCTATTGAAAAGTATGGAGAAACTTTAGCTGTGGCATTAGATATCTCCAAGGCGTTCGATCGAGTTTGGCACCAGGGACTCCTCGCCAAGCTTCCGTCTTATGGCTTGCCCCCTCAGCTGTGTTCTCTGCTCGCTAGTTTTCTCTCAAACAGGTCTCTCCATGTAGTGGTCGATGGAGTTTCATCTGACACTCTACTCATTAATGCTGGTGTTCCGCAAGGATCTATTCTCGCACCAACACTATTTCTACTTCACATCAACGACCTGTTGAAAGCAACTTCATGTCCAGTACACAGCTTTGCCGATGATAGTACCCTCCATACTGCTTTCTCTTCCAGGGCCCCTATATCAGCCCGTGAAACCAGAAATGAACGAGGAAGAAATGTTAATATTATAAATATGGACTTAGCAACAATTCTCGAGTGGGGATCTAATAACTTGGTAGAATTCAATGCAAACAAAACACAAGCATGTCTTTTCTCTGAAAAAGCCGATCTCACTGTGCCTAACATAACTTTGTCAGGAGTAACCATACCACTGAAGTCATCCATATCGATGCTTGGTATTACTATCAGCAATAACCTTTCCTGGGAAAATCACGTGAGGTCCATTGCCAAAAGTGCATCCCAAAAACTTGGTTTTTTGTTTCGTGCCAAGAGCTATTTCACCCCCACTCAGCTGCTTATGATCTATAAGGCACAGATCCGATCTGTCCTGGAATACTGTTCCCATATTTGGAGCGCGGCACCTAAACATATCCTGAGGCTATTGGATTCTGTCCAAAAAAGGGCAATTCGTCTCGTCGGTGATGCCTCGCTTACAAACTCGCTCACTTGTCTGGAACACCGTAGAAAAGTTGGCGATTTGTCTCTATTTTATAGATATTTTCATGGGCGATGCTCTTCTGAAATATCAACAATCGTTCCTGCTTTGGCAGTCTCTTCGAGACTAACCCGTCAAGTTCAGTCATCACACACCTTCGTGGTCACTTTGGAGACCTGCAGAACATCACTTTCCAAAGACTCGTTCATCCAACGAACAGCGAGGCTTTGGAACTCATTGCCTAGGGAGGTGTTCCCCGAGACATACAACCTCCAGAAATTTAAGAAGAACACCAACTCCTACCTTCTTTCCCTTGGTTCCCACGATGTTCTCTGAACATTACAGGATATCCCTTTTCGTGGGAACCAGAACATAAAAAAAAAATATGAGTATATATGTGCGTATGGTTATATATATATATATATATATATATATATATATATATATTGTTATGATATGGTATATATGTCAAATAAAAAAGTAAAAATGGGGCACAATGATATTTAAAAACTCCATAAATACCTGCTATGATTGTTCTTATAAATTTTCATCTGTACGGTTTGCATCTTGAAAACCTTAGGCCAGTTTCCAGTCGACGCAGATAATCCAAGAGGGTGGCAGTAGAGTTTTTCTATTATCATCATTGTGTTTGATCATTTCATTCAATTGGCACAACCTATAAAAATATACAAATCCAAATTTAGAAATAAATATTTATAATTCAACTGAACATTATATTAATATACAAGAAACATCATGTACACAAAATTAGAGACAAAAGGGAACATGACAGGCAAATGTCAAATTAGTTTCTTTTTAAATCATCAAAATAATGAAATTTGAGAACAGAAACATGGTACATGTGAATTTTGAAGGAAACGTAGTAAATAGAACTATGTATAGAAGTCAAATTTAAAAATAAAATAGGTATAACAGGTGGGAAGTAGAATAATGAGTTTGAAAATGAAGTGCTAATGGTAAAAAGCGATATAAGATAACAAAAAGTGATCGTTACCAAGGGGAAGGAAAAATAAGTTGGGAGAGAAAAAATGAAATTGAAATTGGAAGCAGCTTAGAAAATGTTATCTTCGATTTTATGGGAAAAATGCCAATAACTACGGAATATGAGAAACGTTGATATATGCAATCAGGTCAGAATCAAATTGGTACCAAAGATTATCAAGAAACTACTTACCAGGAATTGGAGGTTAAATTTCCATACCTGACGTCACCAGCAGTGAGGGGGCTGATCTTTTGCAAGACATCCACAAAAACCATTCACAGAACATCTCAGGATTTGTGTGAGTGCGAAGCATAACTCATAACAGGTACTTTATCGTCATAAACTTAAAAGTGATCATATTAATCGAACAGCCACATTTTTTTTGGGATTATTGACTATAATACATAATTTTGTGTGTCAATTTTTTTCTTCTAATCACCACAAACCACTCGATCATGACATATAAATATTTATTTTAGAATATATTCATATTTGCGCATGATCAAGTTTTTGAATGTTTTCAATTTTGATTGGTTAGAAAATAATTAGAATGAGTTAGATATCTCAGGGACAGGTTGGTTTAAAAAAATATTTTCAATAAAAAACAAGTATCTATCTTTTTCTGGTCTCATTATTCATTATTTGACTATATTATTATCGATATTTCAAATATAAACAATATATTGACATCAAGCAAAGAAGTAGATGGCGCTGCTGCAATCCTCCTGAGTTTGGGAGAATCATGTCTCCATAGGCGTACCGACTTAGCTACAAAAAGGTAAAACGATAAATGAAAAGAGGTAAGGTGTACAGAGGAGGAGGGTAGAAACATCATAGCCGGCGTTTTCTTATGTTATGATTAGTATATCACAAAAATTTAAATAACTTACTAACAAATAGAATATACAACATAACAATATTTTTATTTATTTATATATTTATATATATATATATATATATATAATGTAACGGAGCATTTTTTCAGCTCCGTTGCTACGAACGGCTACAGAAACTTTAACATAACTTTGGTACGTCCCTGCCTATTTGGGGTTACTATTGATTCCAGTATGGCAAAATGTTTTATTCTTTTTTTAGAAAATGAATGTACATACCCAAAGCTACTGGAATTAACGTTAAAAAAATGCATAAAATATAACTATGGTTTTCTATATCTTATAAAAAGGGTGAAAGTTCCTGGTATGATTTTGTAAAAGGGGAAAGAAACAAAATCGCGATTGGAAAAACCATGTCATTTTTTGTAACGAGCACGAAATCATCCTTCAAATTGCCGGTCCAATTTGAATTTAACGAACAAAAAGTGCGCCGTTCTTACCGTAAAAGGAACAAAAATTGCGCCTTTCTTAGTGGGCTTTTTCGCCTAGTTTTGGCATTACTTACCTATAAAAGGAAAGATGAAGCTAGATCGGGCTTGTTCCTGCTTTGGGCCTTAAGGCTTGCTTGTTCCAGTAAATCATCAGAGTGAGTAGTGTTATAAAGAATATTAAAAATTGAAAAGCGTTGAAGTATCCGTAAGTGGAAAATTGTGAATAAATTGTACCAGAGCTTGGTTTCTCCGTGTGCTGAAGCACCCGAAAGTTTACTATTTCTGCATTATTATTATTTCATTTGTTCAATTATTTGCCGGGAATTTACATTTTATTTTTGCCTTATTATTATTTAATTTGTTCAATTATTTGTCGTGGCATTTAAACATTGGTTCTGCATTATTATTATCTCCTTTGTTCAACTGTTCACCGTTCAATTTTAATATTATTTCTGCATTAATATTATTTCATCTGTTCAATTATTCACCGTGAAAGTTCACCAATATTTCTGCATTATTATTATTTCGTTTGTTCAATTATTTACTGTGGAATCCAAATATCATTTCTGTATTATTACTATTTCCTTTGTTCAATTATTTACCTACCGTTGATTCCGAATATTATTTCTGCATTAATATTATTTTATTTGTTCGATAATTTGCCGTGGAGTTTAATTTGGTCCTGGGACTACATTAATATTGGTTTTTATTTTTAATTGATACAAAAAAATTCTCTGGAAATCGGTTGACTGTTTAATTAGCTGCAATATGAATGTTTGGTGCCTTCATAAGTAATTTCCATCATATTGCTTTTTCTTTTGATATCTACACAGTTCTGCTCAAGGTAATATTGAAACCCTAGTCATTTGTGGTTTGGGGTTAAGATATGATATAATATGATTTACTTCGACTGCCAAGTTGGGTAATGCAAAAAAAATTCTTCTCTTGAACAATCATTCGTGGCCTCGCGAAAAGAATCATCATTTAAGCTCTTGCAGGTGTTTTGCCAAGGAGAATCTTTCACAAGTAGTTTACAGATTTGTCGCCCAGACAATTGTTGACTTATGTTCTCAGTTGTTAGAGTTTGGGGAAGAAGCCGAATTCAAACAACTGACGCGTAGGTTAACATCACTTCAAAGTGTAAATTTCAGTTTGCCATTGTCTTGAGTTCAGGGAAAACGCCAAATTCAAGCCACTGCCGTATAACAGAATTACATAACAGTTTTTTTCCGCTGTTCGAATTCAGAAACTAACCAAATTTGAACAACGGCCGCGAGCTATAAAACGAATTAAAACTGTCTCGAAAAATACGTGCAGAGCGAAAGTTTACGAGTTTTACAATCTGTAGTCCTACTCCGGCAGTTTCCGGAGTAATATTGTTTTCATGATTCGAGAAGGTGATTTGGTAATTACGCGTTTCATTGCTCCACTGAGGAGATGATAGTTTGGTTGGTTGGTTGGTTGAAAGCTGACGAGCCAGAGACAGGGTTGGCACTTAGCTTCCCTTGACACTGCGACCAGCTGGGGTCTATTGTATAACTCTGTCGTCAGTGGTTCCTCATTCAAACAGGTTTGTGCCTTTAATTGGGTTTGTGCTTTTAATAAGGTTCTTCGGATTCATGCCTGTTTCCGGGCTGATCTCTCCAAAGGTTCTGTGTCGCCTACTACTTAGGGCGTCACAGTCGAAGATAATATGAGAGGCTGTTTCCTCCTTTTCATCACATAGCCTACATTCCATGGTTTCCCTGCGTACTCCCATGGTGTTTAGGTGTTTTCTTAGGCCGTAGTGTCCAGTCAACAGACCTATTATTATACGAGCCTTCGTTCTGTTCAGGTTCAGAAGGTCAGCCGTCAGGGTCCGGTTTGGATGCCCTACCATGACTTTGCTGTGTATTTGCCCGACAGTGTGATCCCAATATTGTTGGTGTCTTCTTTTTATCCACTCGTCGATCAGGGTCCTGCATCGGTTTTTGCTAATCCCATGTGCAGGTTCTGGCCCTGTGAATAGCGTTTTAGATGCTTGTCTAGCTAGCTGGTCCGCTTTGACGTTGCCTTCAATGCCTCTATGACCTGGCACCCACATCAAGGTGACCTTGTTGTGTTTTGCCAGCTCGATGAGGTTCTGGAGGTAGTCCCAGACCAGTTTGGACTTTATCTTTATAGAGTTGAGTGCTTTGATAGTACTTTGACAGTCAGATAGAATGTAGATGTGTTTTTTCCTATAACCACTTTCTAGATTATTCCGAATGCATACCATGATAGCATGTGTTTCAGCTTGGAATATCGTGGAGCATTTGCCAAGTGGTATTATGTAATCTCTTCTTGGCCTTACCCCATGTATTCCTGCTCCCGTTCCTTCAACTGTCTTTGAACCGTCTGTATACCAGACTATGTCTGCAGTTGATTGTGATTCTATACTCGGGGCCCATCCAGATCCATCAATTCGTGTTCCGAATGGTTTTTCGAATGAGTATAGGGGTTGCATGTAGTCTGAAACCATTTCGAGTTCTTCGATGTTGATTACATGAGTGATTCTGGTATGTCCAGTTGTTCGGATTCTCCAGTTTGTTTCAGTCTATATGCACTCATCCTGGCCTCTCCAATGACATGTGAGTCAAGGGGTTCGAGGTTTAGGATGATTTCCATTGCAGCTGTTGGAGTGCTATTCATTGCACCCGTGATACAGAGACAGGCAAGCCTCTGGATTTTCCCAAGGTTGGTTTTTGCCTGTCTTTGATTCGTTTTTGGCCACCATAAGAGTGAGCCATAAGTTATTCTTGGTCTTATTACCACTGTGTGAAGCCAGTGCATGGCTTTCGGTTTAAGCCCCCAGGTTTTTCCAAAAGCTCTCCTGCACATCATGAAGGTTATCTTGCTTTTGTTGGTCACATGTTGAAGATGCGGGTTCCAGGTTAGTTTCTTGTCAAGAATCAGCCCTAGATATTTCACCTGCTCCACTACTTGTAATGTTTCACCGAATAGTCTGGGAGGTATGAGATCTCCCATGTTTCTTCTCCGGGTGAAGGGAATTAGTGTTGTTTTGTTCGGATTTGCCCTTAGGCTCTCTCTGTTAAACCATTCCTCTACTGTCCTCAGTGCATTTTGCATTAGCTCTGAGGTTGTTCGAGTATTCTTTCCCTTGATGAGAATGACCAAGTCATCTGCATACCCTTGAGAGTAATACCCTTGGTTATTCAGAGAAATTAGCAGTTCATCCACAACCATGTCCCACAGAAGGGGGGAGAGTATGCCCCCCTGTGGGGTACCTCTGGATATTTCAACCTGCTCTGTTTCCTCGAACAAGTTGGCTTGGACCAGCCTATTGTGAAGCATTGAGTGTATCCACCTGCAGGTGGTTTCGTCAATGCCTCTTCGAGTGGCCGCAGAGACCATACTTTCAAAGGAGGTGTTGTCGAAGGCTCCTTCGATGTCTAGAAAAGTGCATAGTGCAATTTCTTTGTTTGCTAGAGACTCTTCAAGCCTTGAAACAAGCTGATGAAGTGCTGTCTCGCATGATTTTCCTGTTAGATAGGCATGTTGGTTTTGATGTACAGGCCGTTCTACAAGAGCGGTAGTTACTTTATCTTATGAAAAACACTGTGATGTTTTGTCGTCTGTATCCACGCCCCGTTTTTAACGTTGTTTGAGCTCAGAGAAATCGCCGAGCATAAACAACTGTAAAAATCCCAAATTATATAATTCTTGTTAAAATAATTATTTATTCGTGTCCAAAGGGCCTATCTCGAGCATCGGAGAAAAAGTATCACAGATTATTACGAACGAGAAACTCAGGTAATAGCCGAGTGGAACGTGGTATTCAATTGTTTCGGTATTAATAAGGGGTGAATTCGGGAAGGTAAAATTAATTGTGAACAAATTTTAAAAATCACTTTTTGGATCGGTCAACTAACCGTGTTCAAGGAGAAATCGTTTTTTCTATTAAAAGATTGAAGTTATGAACAACCGATATAGTTAGGAATAAGTGGAGTAAAAATTCCACCTTATTAGCTGTACACATATGGTTATATATTATACCCCTATTTGAAGATCTCCAGACCAATATCTATATTAAAGCAAAAATAATTGTATCTGAAAAATGTTGTGGAAAACTATAACTGCAAATTGAATATACCAGCTAATTTAATAATTATTTCACGCTGTGTTTACTGTGAAAAACCTTTCCCATTTCATGCAATTTTTTTATTATCTCAGAAAGTTACAAATCAAGTTTTAGAATTTAGTAAAAACCTTTCTGGCTGTCTGTCTCTCTGTGAGACATCAAAGCAATCGTTGTCCAGTATCCAAAAATTGTACTTAAAGCCCACATTCTTATGAAAAATTCAAAATGAGTCAAAATACCACACCTCTGGACGTACCGTATTTCCATCTGTTGCAACCCTTGTGCGTGGAGAAAACCACTATAAAATCTGGCGCCCGAGGTTTGAAATAGAGAAAGGAACAGGATTTCCAACATAATATTGTGGCGTCATAAATAGCGTGAATTTCTAGGAGTTGGAGGGTTATTATTCGGACCCTAGAAAAACACGTCACAATATATATATATATATATATATATATATATATATATATATATATATATATATATATATATATATATATTTTTTTTTTCTCCGCGTTGGAGATACCGAAAAAAGTTGCTAATTCAAACGCATAATTCGAATTTTGAATTTTGAATTTTTTTGTAATGTTTGTTTTTTTTTAAGTCCAATTTTAAATTAATGGTTCTGAATAAGAAGCTACAGAAATGATAAAATAGTCAAAATCAATGAAATGAGCGTATTGAAATAACTTAAATTGGAAATTATTATTTTATCAAATGTAAGTTGATCAAATTTAGTCTCTTTACTTGCCTGTCTCCAATTTTGAGAAATTTTTCAATTTTCTGTTGAATATGATTGGTTGCGAATAATACCATTTGCCTAATTTTGGATGGAAAATCGTCATTCTCAATGTTTCAAAAAAATCTCATATTTTGAGTTTCAACAGTTTTCAATTTGGGCTAGAGTGTCATGGAAACAAATGAACTATTTATACCAAATGTCAGTTTGAAAGAAAATGCGTCAAAAACAGTAACGAAATGCCCATTGAACGTCTTAATTTACGAGAAAAAATTGAAATAGGTTGCTCATGAATTCAACAGAAGACATCCGCAACGAAATCGTATTCGACATGGAACGGCAGCCTCCGTGAATAAAATTTTTACTCAAACCGGAAGTGTATTGAAGAATCGTCCAGCTTTCGACAACCACATCGAAATCGAAAGTACCATATTGATGATAATATCTTAGCTTCAGTTCGTGCCAATCCCAAAATTAGTTTGCGTGAAAGGTCTGAGAAATTTAATTTGGATAGAGAGAAAATCAGAAGATGTCTCGTTCGTGATAAAATCAAAACTTTCAATCCAAAGTTCTTGCACACATTGAAAAAAGGTAAACGATTAGATTACTGCTATTGAGCCCAAGGAAATTTTTTAATTGATAGAAATTTCCTACGAAAAATGTTGTTCACTGATCTGCTCAAAATTGCAGATACTGGTCTACCGAAAATCCCCACTGGTTATAAACTGTAAGGACCAATACTCTCAAAAAGTTAATGTATGGTGTGGTATTTTAGGCGACAGAATAATTGGACCGTGTTTCTCCAATAATACCATTAACGCCGAACGACTATTGAATTTTTTTGGAAATGAATTATGGAAAATCATTGAAAATCTACCCCTCAATGTGCGACAAGAGATGTACGTTCAGCTAGACGGAGCTACCGTTCATAATTCTTGGATGGTTCGAGAGTGGTTAAAGGAACATTTTCCATAACGTTGTATTGGTAGAAATAGCCCATATGAACAATGACCTCCTCGCTCTCCTGACATAACACCAATAGAATTTTACTTCGGGGGAACTGTCAAGAATAAGGTTCACAAGTCTAGGCCACGAAATCGACAAGAACTTTGTGAGAGAATAAGGCAAGCCTGCCGTGAATTAAGTATTCCAGAACTTAGGAGAGTGGCCAATAATCATAGAAAAATAATTGAAAAATGTATCAGAATTGAGGGCGGACTAGTTGAGAGGGACAATATTTGAAACTGACTTCCAATATTAGTGTTTATTTCATTTCCTGTTCGAATTCGGTTCAATAAATAGTTTTTCATTAATTGTCATTTAATTTTGACCGATTTTATCGTCTCTGTGGCTTTTTAGTAACAACTTATAATCAAAATTTGAATTTTTTCATAATGAATATTAGGTTTTCCATTCTTATTCCTACATTATGACGAATTCATTGTTTTCGTAGCTTCTTATTCAGAACCATTAATTGAAAAAATTACAAATATTACAAAAAAATTCAATAATATTAATTTTCATAATATTAACTGACTTTTTATGTTAGAAGTCGGTATTTATAATTCGATTTTTTTTTAGTCTATACTGTCAACTCCAAATTGTTTTTGAGTGTGGTTTGTGTTGTTTATAGTATCAAATTATTGATTTCGAAAAGTTTTATAATAGAATTGAATGTGTTGGAAGGTTCCATGAAATTTTGTTAAATCGATAGGTTACCCCATATATCGTAATACCATAAACTTTAAGAATGCATATCTTAGAAACGCAACATACAAAGTTGATAAAACTATCGTATATGATAGTCAACATTTTCTAAATATTCAATAAAAACCTTGTGAAAGAAAATGAAACGCACCCTGTATCTAAATAAAAGGTTGAGTTATTCAGAATGTTACCCTATCTTTTATTCAATGGGTAGTAGCAATCAATTCCTTTTTTTGTAATCAAAAACGATCTGTCAATTGTTTTCAGTACAGGGGTATATTCAAAAATAAAAATAAAATATATATTCCAAACAGAGAGAGTCATCAAGAAACAAAACAACTTTTTTCACCTACAATAGACTGAAACTATGATATCTTACTAAAATATAAAACTTGTTGGTTTTGAAATAGTGCTGGAAAAACAATCGGGAAAAACGATTTTTTTGACTATGCCCCGTATACACCATAATGTACTATCATCTAAAAGATTATAATTGAACATGTTTATGAGTTCCGATCAATACATTTTCATCCTTACTTTGTCTTATTTCGACTGAAAAAACAGTTTTTTTCTTTGTCAATCCTAACCCAATACGACGTTTTTACGAACTTTGGCCACTTATATCTCAGAAACTAAACATACAAAATCATTTAAACTCACACTTTTCTCTGATGACCCTTCCTACTATAACATAATGAAATATCAGCCAATTCGACGTAGAGCCAATTTCCCATATGTTTTCGTGCCGGGTTAATAATGTATATGCCCTTCAATATATCAAGTGTTTTCTTCTAAGGAATACTGTGAGATGATTGGGAATATGCAGTAAATGAATATCATGAAATAATTCCTGAACATGCCAGGTTGTGTTGTATTATGCTTGTTGTGTTTTGTTTTCACTCTGGTTAAGGCTACGTGATTTGGCAAAGTTCTTCGCGTTATATCAGATTAGTGCAAGCAATGGGCGGCATATCTTTTGAAGGAATATGTATTTTTTATGTGTTATTTACTTCTCTATTTCATTACTTTTTATGTTTACTGAATAATTATATATAGTGCGGTCCATAGGTATGGAATAAAAACCTGAAACAGTTCGATTTCTATTGTCAATTTGACAATTTACAGGATGGAAATATTACCCCTTTCTGAATCATGAGCACCCCCTCAAAAATTACAAAACTGAGAAGGGGGGGGGGTCGTGTAGCACCTTGTTCGAATGGGATTTTCATTCTCTGTTCAGAAATATTAAGTTTTTCAATTTTGGTGAAATCCTTACTGAGAAAATTTATTCTGAAAATGTACAGTTTTGAAACTTGGCGTAGAATGAAGGAAATAATGTCACCTAATGTTTGGGAAGTATTTTTGAATTCATTTTATAATTGAATTGGATAATCAAAATAACCACAACTCACTTATGACAATAAGCAATTCGATCTTGGAATTCTCGTACAACATTTTGTAGGACCTCAGGGGTTATTTTGTTGATTTCTTCCGTCATCCTAACTTTCAAATCTGCAATATTGTCTGGTCCACTGAAATATACTTCGGATTTTAAATAACCCCATAAGAAGTAATCGAGAGGAATCAAATCGGGGGATCTAGACGGCCATTATATCGTTCCACGTCTCCCAATAAACTTATTGGGAAAAACTTCGTTCAAATAATCTCTAACAATACGTTTGTAATGCGATGAAGCTCCGTCTCGTTGGTACCAAATTGATCTATCCATTGCATTTGGATCATCAAGATCAGAAAAAGTCTTTTTAATGTAGGCTGTAAAAAGTTCATCAAAAAATCTAGATAAACCTCACCATTAACTGTGCCTTCAAAAAAATAGGGGTCAATAATTTTGTTGTTAATGATACCAGCCCAAACGTTCACTTTTTGAGGATATAGTGTTGAGCCTCACACATGCAATGATTATTTTTTCTGCACCAATATCTACAGTTTTGTCTATTAACCGTTCCACTTAAATGAGAAGTAACTTCATTAGAAAAATAATTTTGTTTATGAACTGCAAATCTGCTTCCATTCTGTTTATCATCAGTTCACAGAATTGTTGCCTTCTATCAGGATCATCCTCATTTAACTCCTGAACCAACTGAACTTTATAAGGATGGCATTTTTCTTTATGTGAAGCTCTCAATATCGATGATTTACTTACATCATTGTCGGCGGCGGTGAATTCTGAGACGTGTTGACCAGGGTATTTATTATTAAACATTTCACAAACTTCCTTTTAAGTTCTTGTTTTATTACCGCATCCAATCATAATTTAAATGTCTATTCATTGAGTTTCGGGTAAATGCGCCATAGTTCAATCAAATACAGACACAAATATATTATTTATGTGGGTTTTGTGAATAATTTTTTGGTGTCTTGAACGACTTTTACCTGACGTTTAGCAAAACAGATAAGAAAATACCTGATTATTTCTTATGGGGTTATTTAAAATAAAAAGTATATTTCAATAGACCAGACAATATTGCAGATTTGAAAGTTAGGATAACGGAAGAAATTAACAACATAACCCCTGAGGTCCTACAGAATGTTGTACGAAAATTCCAACATCGACTTGCTTACTGTCAAGAAGTGAATGGTGGTTATTTTGAACATTTAATTTAATTCTAAAATAAATTGAAAAATACTTCCTAAACATTATGTGACATTATTTCCTTCATTATCAAAACTTTACATTTCCAAAATAAATTTTCTCAGTTATGATTGAACTAAATTTGAAAAACTTAATACTGCTGAACAGAAAATGGAAGAGATAAGTGCCATGTGAAGTGGAATGAATAGAAAAATCGAATTTAAACGGTTTTCTTCACATAAAGGATTCAATATAAAATTGAACCAGAGAAAGGTAGATCTCAGGTGAAAAACAACTACTTCCCTGGCAAATACCACGCAGAACGTTGAATGATATTCACCTGAAAATCCATGCATACTTCCATATAATATCAATGGACATTGAATGCAGCTGCACGCAGAATGTTGAAAAATCACTTTCTGATAAGCTCGATTATGTTAATTTATGTCGTGTTCACCTAACAATCCGCATACCGGTTTCAGGCTCTGGCCTCATCAGTACGGTAGTCAACCAGCCAAAGGTCCAAGAACTCTGGCTGAAGTGAGATACAACGTAAACAAACCATCATCGATCTTGTAACACCTATAGGTACGCCTGAAAGATAAACTTTAACTGGCGGTACCTAGTGACAGAAAGAAACACTCGAAATCTCCCACCTCGATAGGTTTCTAAATAAAGATTCCTTCTCAGTAGGATGGCAAGCCCGTCTAGCATATAGTGAGAGATAAGTGCCATGTGAAGTGGAATGAATAGAAAAATCGAATTTAAACGGTTTTCTTCACATAAAGGATTCAATATAAAATTGAACCAGAGAAAGGTAGATCTCAGGTGAAAAACAACTAGTTTCCTGGCAAATACCACGCAGAACGTTGAATGATATTCACCTGAAAATCCATGCATACTTCCATATAATATCAATGGACATTGAGGGCCAAGAAGCCTGAAACCATTATGCGGATTGTTAGGTGAACACGACATAAATTAAACATAATCGAGCTTATCAGAAAGAAACATTTGCATTCAATGTCCATTGATATTATATGGAAGTATGCATGGATTTTCAGGTGAATATCATTCAACGTTCTGCGTGGTATTTGCCAGGAAAGTAGTTGTTTTTCACCTGAGATCTACCTTTCTGGTTCAATTTTATATTGAATCCTTTATGTGAAGAAACCGTTTAAATTCGATTTTCTATTCATTCCACTTCACATGGCACTATCTCTCACTATATGCTAGACGGCTTGCCAATCCTACTGAGAAGGAATCTTTATTTAGAAACCTATCGAGTTGGAGATTTCCGGAGTGTTCTTTCTGTCACTGGTACCGCCAGTTAAAGTTTATCTTTTCCGGCGTACCTATAGGTGTTACAAGATCGATGATGGTTTGTTTACGTTGTGTCTCACTTCAGCCAGAGTTCTTTGGACCTTTGGCTGGTTGACTACTCCGTACTGATGAGGGCCAAGAAGCCTGAAACCGGTATGCGGATTGTTAGGTGAACACGACATAAATTAAACATAATCGAGCTTATCAGAAAGAAACATTTGCATTCAATGTCCATTGATATTATATGGAAGTATGCATGGATTTTCAGGTGAATATCATTCAACGTTCTGCGTGGTATTTGCCAGGAAAGTAGTTGTTTTTCACCTGAGATCTACCTTTCTCTGGTTCAATTTTATATTGAATCCTTTATGTGAATAAAACCGTTAAAATTCGATTTTTTCTAGAAAATGGAACTCCCACACGAACAAGGTGCCACACGATCCCATTCTCATTCAAATTTTTTTGGGGTATGCTCATAATTCAGAGGGGGTGCAAGAGGGGGGTAATATTTTCGTACTGTAACTTGTCGAATTGACAATAGAAATCGACATGTTCCAGGTTTTTTTAAAACCAATTCATAATAACGCTAAAAATTAATTTAGTCCATATCTATGGACCGCACTGTTAATATATATATTGATATGATGGGATTGATTTTGAGTTTATATATTTTTCTTTATTTCAGATTTGTTTCAAAGATTTTATGAATGAATCCCTATCATAACAAAATGAAAACTCCGGCTATGTTGTCTTACCCCTTGTCAAACCTCTGTTTACCTTATCCCAGCTCAATCGGTACGCCTATAAACAGAGAGTCACCTCTCTTTTGACTGGCAGGTTCATTAATGCCAACTTGTTGGACGGCTTGGTATTGAATATGCTGTTTAGTGGATAAAAAGTGTGGTTAGATGTTCGAAGATAAAACACATATTGCAGAAAATTATCAAATGGTTGTTTTATTGAGATAAAACCTTGAAAACTGTCCTACTCTGCGAAAATTACTTTATGGACTAAAAGAAAAACGAAAATGTGATATGGTGCAATTTGCTATGAGTGATTAATATTAGTTGAAAGGAAATTTGAAAGTTATTATCAGTCCTTTAGCATCGAAAATTGTTAAATTGTTCGATCAAAAGTAACACAGTGAATCAGATACTCAGTGTTAGTTAATAAAACTGGAGCGTTGCACTTTAGAGAGTTCTGCCAATAGAATATATGTTATTCTTCTTTTGTGATGTTTCCCAGCCTCATGGAAATACTTGTGTCATTGGAACTTACAGCTTCCTTGCATCCAAAACAAATTTTTGTTCCTGTGACTGGTTTTTGCAGGATTTCCCGTTCTGTCAATAGGTGAGTGGAATTTTATAATATATTACTTCTCCCAGTTGTGCCTTGATTAAATTGATCTCGTTCTGGAATGGTTTTGGTAGTTTTTTCTTGAAATTCACTATTATTCCTCTTCCAAAAATTTGTACGTGTTTGCTTTCTTTTTCAATTGTTGATCTCCTCCAAAACTTTGTTATTTCTTCCCATGGCAACACACATATTTTATCTTTTTCACAGATTTTAGAATTTCTTGCTACTTTCTACATCATTATTTGTCATTCTAATCAATTTTAATGATTTTATTAATGAAATATAATCCTAAACCTCATATACTATGTACAAATTCGTATAAAATTTATTTTTGACAAATTTCTGCTTTCATACTTTCTTATTTCATCACTTTTCCCACAAAATTCTCTCGACATCTCATTGGTGGGTTGTTGATAAGATTCATCATACAGGATGTTCCAAATTTATATATCAATTGATCTACTTGTAATACAATGTTTTTCATAAATTTCACTTTTCAAATAATTTAATTGTGTATTTTCCTTGGATGTATTGTTGGTCACATACTTCGACCTTTTTGATACATATGCATCGACTAGAGCATAGTATAAGATTCTAGAATAGTAAAAAGTAAAGAAAAATTGCAAAACAAACGAAGCAATAATCACGCTAACTGAAATACCCAATAATAATAATAATTATTATAAGTTTAATTGTTTTATAATATTTCCTAACATAAAAATAAATACACATATATATATATATATATATATAAATACACATATATATATATATATATATATATATAAATATATACGTATATAAATCTTCGTGAAATCGGACCTTTTGAGGACCAAGAACACAGAACGCGGACAGAAACCCGAGAAACTAGGTCAACACATTATACCAGCGAAAATTTACGAAGATACAAAAATATATATTATATATATATATATATATATATATATATATATATATATATATATATATATATTGTTATGATACTTATACATTGCATAAATACCTGCTATAGTTTTTTTTTCTAATATTTTTCTGTATATTTTGCATCTTTGGAACCTTAGCCATATTCTAGTCGACGCAGATGATCCAAAAGGATGGCAGTAGAGTCTTCTATAATCATCATTATGTTTCGATCAATTCATTCAATATGATCAACCTACAAAAGTATAGAAATATATATTTAGAATTCAACTAAATATCATATTTATATGCAGGAACATCCTTTACACAAAATGAGAACCAAAAAGCAAATATGACAGGAAAATGTCAAAGAGATATTTTCAATTTTGAAAATGGAAAAATAATAAAACTGGGAACAGAAAGGTGGTGAAGATTAATTTTGAAGAACTTTGCATAAATAATAGAATGTATACAAAACAAATTTGTGAATAATATATGTACAATGAGTTAGAAAGTGAAATAATGTGTTCAAAAAAAAGTGATGACAACAAAATCCAAGACAGAAGAAAAACAGGGATGGTTACCAGGAGAGCGAGAATAATGAATAGGTAAAAAAGCGACACGAAGGTTTTTTCTTCTATGACAAAAATTACAAGTAAAAGGGGTTTAAACTGAACGAATAACATATATAAGAAACAATAATCCATATAAAATAATCAAGACTAAATTAAGGAACAAAAATCAAACTAGAAACTACTTGCCTAGAATTTGAGGTTAGGTTGCCAACATTGGACATCACCAGGAGTAAAGGAGGCGAACTTTTGCGAGATATTCACTAGAACGATCCACTGAACATCCCAGGAATCAAGAGAGTGAGAAGCATAAATTCATGATAAGAACTGAGAATTACCTACAGTTATTTTTGGAATATATCTAGATTTGCGCATGACCAAGCAACTCATTTTAATGTTGATTGGTTGGAAATTATAATTAATATAAGTTAGTTATCTTTCAGATATAGGCAGGTTGAGTAATTTTTGAATAAAAAAAAAATATCTAACAATTTTTCGGGACTCATTATTTATTATTTGATCACATTACAATCTATATTTCTAACATAAACAGTATATTGACAGCAAGTAAAGAAGTAGATGGCGCTGCTGCAACCCTCTTGAGATTAAGAGAATCATCTCTACATTGGCGTACTGGCTGAGCTGGAAAAGGGAAAAAAAGGGCAGGTGGATGTACGGAGAAAAATGGTAAAAATGTCATAGCCGAAAATTTTATATTTATGATTGGTATTTGTTACAAAATCAAAAAAATTCAATTATTAAAAATAATAAAAAACAAACATAACATACCATAACATAACAATATATATATATATATATATATATATATATATATATATATATATATATATATATATATATATATAATATAAATATATATATATATATATATATATATATATATATATATATATATATATATATATATATATACCGTAATTTGGGTGACTTTGCTCAATTTATAAATCCAAAGAATGTCTACGATGAATTCGAAAAAATTAGTTGGTATTATTATATACCAAAATATTGATCTTTAACCACTCTTTCAAATTACCTATGTCAAATTGTCGTTAAGACTTTGTATGTGGATATATAAAAAAACTTGGTGTGCATATTTGGTACATGAGTAAAAAAACATATATGAACGTATTGCTGATTGCAGACACATTTTGAATTTGGTTGCAAATGACTCCTGAATGGTATATAATACATATTATATAGGTATATATACCCATATACAATAGAAAAATCTCGAAAAATCAATCTGACAAAAAAAAACAGGCTTAAAAAGGCAATATTTAAATTTTATAATTATTTATATATATATATATATATATATATATATAAACTGTGGGGAATAATGGGGATCTTCAGTCAGCACAAGCGTTGAAATATGAAAAACTCTTTAATACTATATTCGTTTCAATTTTGAAACTTCTTCAGTGTCCTAAAATATGTAAATTACATTATTGAGAAAAAATACTTCAAATGAAGGAAGTACTTACAGTAATGTGAGTGGTTGATTGATGAACATTAACTTTTAGAAAAAGAAAACGTAAAATATGAAAACATTGGTCGGAATGCTTCAAGTGACATTTAAAGATTTTTAAATTACTACCTATGATTAATCGTCAGAAAAATATAAAATTAATTTTTTTCATATTTCAACATGTGTGCTGACTGAAGATCCCTGTTATTCCCCACACTGTTCATACCAATTTTCAGTCGTTATATCAATTTATTTATATATATATATATATATATATATATATATATATATATATATAATTTATATCTTGACTGAATTGTATGTAACACATACTTTCCCTAATCCGGATCTGTACCCATCCGTACTACTTTCATATGTGTGCGCCCATACCATATCTGATCAGTATTTATAAGTTGCGCTCCTGCTTTTGTAGTAGTATAACTGACATTATGCAAGCGCGAGCGCAAGTGACTTGTTTATGAAATTTTGCTTATTTATATCTTCTGTTACGAATTGATATTTCTCATGACTGATTCAGGTCATCAATCTACAATGATCTGTATTCGTTTCTTCGGAAAATTTATGCCTCCTGCAGAAATGGGCTTAAATGAATACAAGAATGTAACAAACTGATATCGAATCCGAATTGTCGATCACGAAAAAAATAATGATACACGCATCTGTATTTATGTTTATCGAAGATCATTTTTTGTGGACAATCAGAGTTGACAGGTTTTTTGGATGAACCCAATAAACATGTAGAAAATATTTATACATCAGGTGTCCCTGAAAATAGGGCTTTCCTCCCAAGTTCAGATAGTGTTCCGGCATTTATAGTTATTTAATCAACTAGTGTATTAATTATGGCGATTAATGATCGAGATATTTTAACGCGAGAGCAAAGCGAGCGCGTTAGTGTTCGAGATCATTAATCGCCATTTTAATATACGAGTTGGTTAAAAAAAAAAATCTGTACCTCGTTCCTGGGGTCGACGTGAAATTTTCGATATCCATTTTCCTCAACTGGGAGAAAATTTAGAATATTTGGATTTTAAAATAAATAAATTTGACAGCGCAAAGGTGATATGATTTGACATTTGAATAATATTCGAATTCGTGTATGTTTAGTTGTCTATTCCACAATTATACATTAATGGACCAAATCGACCATTTACAAGTTATTAATGGTTGATTTAGGTGTATGTTTGGTTGCATATATCACAATTATGCATCTTTAATTTTTACCTGTTCATTAGGTTCATTTCTTTTTCATTATAAAAAAATAGTTTCTTCAGTATAGCAAATTATTTGGAAAAATGATTGCTACTAGTGTCTAGAGCATGGTAAAACTTGCGTCAAATCTATTCTCACCAGGGTCCCACACTCGAAAAACTTTCAGTTCTATGAAATATCCTATGAATGCGCAATTCTTTGATCTTGGATCAAATTTCGTTTTTAGAGATTTAGAGAATTTTACTGAGTGCGATTTTCGAGTAAGAGTAAGAGTATCTTTCTCCAACTGACATAACTTCTGAATCCCTTTATTTTAAAATCTCATAATCGCAACTAAATTGGTAGAATGAGAAATGAACAAACTTTCAAAATCATTTTTACGATTTTGTTCCACGCTCTGAGTGATGGTTGATAAATAGAATTGATAATTTGAAATACTGGTTGTTAATAACGAAAATATAAAATATTTTCTTGGTAGAGTGTAATGTGTTCAACCTGTATAAATTCGTGGAAGAAAATAGCTGTGACCATAAGTGGATTGTTTTCCTGAGGGTCCTCTGTTTACTGTTATCACAAACGGTCCTCCAAGGATATTTTTCGTGGTATCGATGTCCAAACGAAACTTCTGATCACACATATGGGATACAGGAAAATGTGTATTTGCCTTCACACGCATGTGATGTTGTGCCGCTTTCTAAACATCATTCATTTCTTGTAGTTCCACCCAATTCTTTGGTGCTTTACATTTGAAATTTTATTTTGGCATTATGACCCTTTATACAGTGTGCACAGCCAAATGGAATAAATTCATTATTTCAATTGTTGCATATTCATAAAAAATCCCGAAATACGTCAATTTCAGATTTTGAAAGACATCCTGCAATGACAAAATTTTATCCCTACTTACAATCCCCAAATGTTTAAATGGGAAGTACGGGCATGTGATACATCATTCAAAAGGTCTTTTTATTCTCTATTCAAAAATTTTTTTTTTCGAATTTGTTTCAAAAATTAACAAGAAAAAATAAAATCATCAGTTCAGTTCCTGATGATGTAAAAAACAAAAATAACATGATTTTCAACGTAGGAAGTGTTCAAAATACTCACCTCGAACGTCTTGGCAACAACCTTATCTGAAATAAAACTGCCTTCTAACGTTATGGAACATCTGTGGTGTGACCAACCTAATCGCAAGCGTTATTCTTCTTCTTAAGTCAATTAAATCTAATGGTTTAGTTTTGTATACCATACTTTTCACATATCTCCATGAGAAGAAGTCTAATGGCGTAAGATCAGGTGATCGAGCTGGCCATTCAATCCATCCTCGTCTCCCTATCCACCGATTTGGAAATATTCGGTGTGTGCCGGACATTGAGGTAATGTGGCGGTGTTCCATCTTGCTGAAACCATATCATATTCGCTGAAACTTGTGGGTTTGCTGGATAAGTTTGCCAAAGTTGGCACAACGTTATTTTGGAGGATTGCATTGCATATCCCCATTCAAATTGCCATCAATGAGAAACGGGCCGATGACATGATTTCTAACTATCCCTGCCCAAACATTAACCTTTTTAGGGTTTTGTGTATTTTCTTCTCTCATCCAGTGAGGGTTTTCCGTAGACCAGTAGCGGCAATTTTGACGATTAGTATGTCCGTGAAGAGTAAAAGTGCACTCATCAGAATACAAAACATATTCCAATTGGATCATATTGTTACCTAACATTTCCATTATTTGTTCACAAAAATACGTTTTTCGATCAAAATCATTTTCCATGAGCTCCTGAGTTGATATCATTTTATAGGGATGCATTTCATTTTCTTTTAATATTCGAAGAATCGATGAATGGCTAACATCCAATGTTACGGCTGCTTGTTGGCTTGGGTTTTCCTCAAACTCAAGCAGTACATCCAATTTGGTATCAATATTTATTACTTTGGAAGGTGCTTTTTTTTATCTGCCTCACATGTCCAAGCTCGCGAAATTGCTTTTCTATTTTACTTATTGTCCCTTGGGATATAGGCTGCAAATCCGTACATTTTTCGTGAAATAGACAAGCAACTTCGATCTGTGTTCGAGTGTTGTCCTCGTAACCAATCATCTGCAACTGCAGAACTGTTATTTTGTGCATTTCTGTTAAACGAACCATGTTTCTGAATTGCAGTTGACGAAATTCAAACGAAAATTATAACACTAACAACTACTGTCATGCGGTTATAATCCCACAACAATTGAAACAAAACTAACATTGCCATGGTAACTTTTTCAATTGGCTACTAGATTGTTATTATAATAACGAATTTCATGATGATAGATAATATGAGATCGAATCAAATCTATCAACATCTGTGTGATAATAATTTTTTGAGATTTGGTAGTTTTTATAAAATTAATTTCAAAACATGAAATAATCAACACAGTACCCAAATGAGTGGTGATGCTAACAGTGATATTCTAAATTTGATACCACCTGATCTGATATTGTAGGAGTTAATTTCAATCCATAAATAAGACAGAGACTGAATAAAAGTATAAATTCAGGGTTGTCCCGCTGGAGGTTGTGGGTTCAATTCCTATAATGGTATTTTATTTTTAATGAAATCAATTAGAGTAATGTTCGATTTTTATAATATTTTTCAATATTTGTATTTTTAATAACGGCATGAGAGTGTATGATAGAATCTGTATTACATCATATCTAGAAACGAATAATTTACTATGTGACAGTCAACATGGATTCAGGAAAGAAAGGTCTACGGAAACGGCCTCCTGCTATCTACTCAATCATATTCTGAAAAAGATTGATGATGAGGATTATGTTGTATCCCTTCTATTTGACCTATCGAAAGCTTTCGATACCGTGGATCCTCTCAAATTAGTTTCTAAGCTTTATGCCCTACACTTTCCTGAACATGTAATAAACTGGATTCACTCATACATGACAGCACGAGATATGGTAGTGAGATATGGTGATGTTAATTCTAAAAAATATCCTATGAAAATGGGTGTCCCCCAGGGCTCTGTCCTGGGACCTCTACTCTTCACTATTTTCATTAACGACCTACCTGAACATATAAAAGCTCACATAACTATGTATGCTGACGACACTACGATTACAATCGCTAGCAATGATATTGAAGTATTGAAAGCGGAAGTTTTTAAAGTTGTTGATGAATTTGGATCCTGGTGCCAACGTAATTCATTAGTACTCAATGTAGATAAAACGATGACAGTGAACTTCTATTTCAGACGCCCAATTCCCAATCCGATAAAGAGTGATGTAGATATCAATTTATCTCAGAAAGTGAAGTTTTTGGGATCGCAAATAGATAGTCAGCTCACCTGGGATGATCACATAGACAGTGTCTGCAAAAAACTTAATAGCTCTCACTTTGCAGTCTCTCAAATGAAGTATTGCCTTGACAGAGCTGGCTTGTTGACCATTTATTATGCCCTAGCATACTCACACCTATTTCGAAACATTCTCTGTTGGGGTAGAGCTACAAATTTCCCAAGAGTTTTTGTAATTCAAAAGAAAATCGTAAGATTGATTTTTAAAGTTGGATATTTAGATAGCTGTAAACCAATTATGATTCAGAATCAAATCCTAAGCGCTCCATGTATATATATTTTTAAGTGCCTTCTGTACGCAAGAAAAAATCTGAAATACCTACCCACTCTCTCAACTGCACATGAACACAATACATGCAACAGCAATACTTTAATGGTACTTACACATCGAACACTAGCATATGAGAGATCACCACATTATAATGCAATAAAATTATATAATAAACTCCCACTGAAAATCAAACAAATTCCTGGTCAACTTGAATTCAAAGCCGAGGTAAAAAAACTTCTTGTGAATAAATGTTTTTATAGCATACATGAATACTTGGATGATAACCAACTATCTGTATATAAGGTTTGAATAGTGCCTTCCTGTTTGTAAATGTTTATCTCCATCTATTGCTATATGTGTTTTCTTTAATTTATATGTTTTTTGTATGGTACTTATTTATTTCACCATCTATTTATTTATGACGATCACTTTATAACGTGCCATATGTACTACCTGTACCTGAATGGTTAATAAATTTATATTCTATTCTATTCTGTTATGGAAGCAATATTTCTAATGATATGATTGAAATAGTCGTAGAAAAACTATAGTGTACCATATACTATTTCTTACTTTCTCATTATAAAGAAACGGTAATAGTATGAGTTTTCAGTGTGTTGAAGCGAATTACGTCATTCAGATGTTTTTTATTTATTTCTGCAAATAATTCGAAAAAAAAACATTTCTGGATAGAGAATGAAGAGACCTTTTAAATGATGTATCACATGCCCCTACTTCCCATTTAAAAATTTGGGGGTTGTAACTGTCACTCGAAGGGGGTTGAAAGTAGGAATGAAATTTTGTCATTGTAGGATGACATTTCAAAATCTGAAATTGACATATTTCGGGATTTTTTATAAATGTGCACAATAACTGGAATAACGAATTCATTCCATTTGGCTGTTCCACACTGTATATAAATCTAAGCAGATTTCATGTAGCATATCCTATACCTAAGTTAAACTGATCCCAAACTGATCTGATTTCCGATTCCTTACGTTAATTAAGTAGGCTGTGCACGCTAGGCTCGTCTATTGACAACAAGAGAACAACTGTTATCTGTTTTCGTCGAGTGATTATGATGATGATTATTAATATTCTGTGGCTTTTTTATTACTTATTTTATTATTTTTTGAACCCGTTATCATATTTGCTGAAGATAATCGAAATTACCACGCTGCTATTTATATTTTCAATGAGCGGTTTCCGTAACGTCCAATGTGTCGAAAATATCTGCAGAAATGGGTGGCCAAATTTAAGAGGACATGAACGGTAAGAGATACTCCAAGAAATGGCCGAAAATAATTACGGAAGATATTAAAATTCATATACTAGCTGAAATGGTAAATTACCAGCAACAATCAACCAAGCAAGTAGCTAAGATATGTAATGTTTCTAAAACATCAGTAAAGAGAATTTTGAAAAGTTTTTGAATTAAAGACTCCGCACGAATAGTGAGTGATTTCAAATTCGCTGTTTTAACGCTTTCGCTACTTCAACCTGCAAGGGCAACGCCTGCTGCTATTTCCGCTACACGCTTACGCAACCTATATACAGTCCACATCGAAGAGGAGTTGGAAGTCGTAATCGAAGAGGGATCAAGGTGAGTGCATTTTGAACAGACGATTTTCTTTTCCTTATTGAACCATAACTTACGCGACATTTTGGTCCCCATGACGATAAAAACGGAACTAATAAAAAAAAAAATCAATCGCCTCTTTGGATGTCAAAAATTATGAAAAAATTATGTTTTTTTTTTGTCACGAAAGGCTAGGTTTTGAGTCTTTTTTTTGCGGAATTGCTCTGAAAGCGACGACGAGAATCATGGAAAAATAAACATTGTCACAAAGGGGTGGTTTTAAGGTGGTTGGACAAAAAAACAGATTGAAACATTTTTATCGCTTTGCGGAATTGCTCTGAAAGCGACGACGAGAATCATGGAAAAAATAAACATTGTCACAAAGGGGTGGTTTTTAAGGGGTGGTTCGAAGAAAGCAACAGATTCGCGCCTTTTTTCGCGGAATTGCTTCAAAGACAGACGAGAATCATGGGAAAAATATTTAATGAATCTTGTCACAAAAAGGTGGTTTTTAGAAAGGGTGGTTCGAAAAAAAATCAGATTCGAGCCTTTTTTCGCGCGTGGAATCGCTTCTAAGGCTGACGAGAATCATGGGTGAAATATCAAATAAACGTGTCACAAAGGGGTGGTAATTAGAAGGGGTGGTTAAACAATAGAATCTGATTTAAGACTTATTTTTGCTGGATTGTTTTCGAAGCTCACGATAACCATAGGAAAATTTGGTTTCAAAAGGGGTAACTTTGGTATTAGATTAAATGTTTTAAATGATGACTTTTTGAATAATTAACTTCAATTAGCAAAATCAGTACCGAAAATATTCTTAAAAGATTGTCTATAGTATAGACAGTCACATTCTAGCAAAAAAGTCGATTTTTTTACAAAATAATGAAGGGTTAATTCATTGTGAGTCAAAATATATTTCATGCGTTTTGATACACTCTTGCAGAGGCTCAGAATTGATTAAATATAAAAAAAAGTGCAAGTGTGAGCAACCAAATTTTTTACATGTTTCTATAGAGATTTCAGGCTATCCATTAGATATTTTTTCAGAGCTGGAGACATGGGGCATTTTTTGTAAGTCGCAAGAAAGTTGAAGATGTACGCACGTTCATTCTAATAACAGCACAGAAAATAACTAATAATGACTTAGTAAATAATCGACCAATTTACCTTATCAAACATGAAATAAAAACCACATAGCTTGATTGACTTTTCACCTGAGTTTCAGAGGAATTATTCACAAGATATTCTTTCTGGAGCTAATCGAATTCGGAAGGAAAAGAACACGTATGACGCCGAGAAACGTACACGATATAATGCCCGTCTTTGATGGGCTGAAGAGAGCACATGTTTCGCCATAATTACACGAAATTCTGAGAAAAAGTTATATGGTCTTTTGTTTACACCCTCACAAAGTTGGGAGCGTTTACAAAAACTTTACAAAATTCGGTTTAGTTTCACTTTTTCATTATTTTAGACCACTGTACAATTGGTTGAAGATGATCCGCAGCGGTGACTTTTATTTTGGAAGACCATGGCAGAAAGAATTGTTGCAAATCCTATTTATTTGCAACTCATTTATTTCAGCGATGGAAGCAATTTCTTCCTAAATGGAAGTGTAAATACCTAGGTTTGTAGTGATGAATGAATACCGCGAGGAGCATATTCAATTTTCATGAAATATTTACGTTTGGGCTGGTATTTTAGGTGACCACATTATAGGTCCCATATTCTTAGAAAAAAATTTTAATGGTCGCAGATACCTCCAAATGCTACAAGACACAATCACTCCCAGTATGAATGAGATTGTTGCGAAAGAACGAGCATGAATTTAACTTGGATGTAACATTTCTGCAAGATGGAGCCCCAGTACACTATTTTCGGGAGGTGAGAAATAACTCAGATGAAAGGTATTCGGGTCGGTGGATTGGACGTCGAGGTCTAACAAAGTGGTCAGCTCGCTCAACGGACATCACACCTCTTGATTACTTTCCTCGGACCTATGTCAAATCCACGGTTTGTGGCTTGTTAGATGAACTGCGTCGTCGAATTATTGAAGTGTGTTCAGAAATAACACAACCCGACTATTTATTTGTCGAAAAATGCATGGTGGACATGTCAACCATATTTTGAAATAGATAAGAACTTACCGTTTTCAGTTTTCAATAATGCGTTATCTTTCCTATTGGACTATGTAATACGTTAATAGAATGTTTTAGTTATATTTGTTACGGTTTCATTTGTACTACTTTTCCGTAAGATTTAACAACTAAAAAAAAGGTACAATGAGGTAAGTGCCACATTCATAGTGCCCATCAGCAGTTAATAACAATAGATAGTTCCCGAGAAAATAGGATATGGAAGTGAAATCCATTTTGTTCCATTTGTTACGGTTCTCTCACTGAACTGGTGCAAAAATAGGCAAAATAATAATTTACAAGTGTTCATAATGTCAAAACTATTAACTTTTGTGATATAACACTTTCCATCAAACTTCTTTAGAATTTCACGTGGAATCCAAAAATCCCAATTATATACAGGGTATCTCATTGAAAAAATAAACAACTGGGTCGCTGCGCTTTTTTGAGACACCCTGTATGAATACAACTTAATCCATTGAAGGGTTCGAATGGAATTCTACAACTATTTTATTTAACATTTTTTTGTTATATGTAAAATGATGAATTTACGGAGGGAGGAAGGACTTTTGGTCCACACTGTACAGGGTGATTCAAAAGTACTTTGACAAACTTCAGGAGGTGATTCCTCACAATATTCTAATATGAATTGTCCGAATAAATGTATGTCCGGAAACGCTTCGTTTCCAAGATACAGGGTGTTAAAATTTTATTTTTATTGTGTTTTTTTTAAATAACTTTCGAAATACTGACCTCAATCAAACGGAAATTGGTATTGGGAGGTTCTTTGAGGTGTCGAATTCGAACCTGATGTTATTATTGCTCTTACTCGTAGGAGGCGCCACCTACACGTCTTTTTCTTTTTGGAAAATTTAAAACTTTTTTGAGCGTACTTCTGATGGAAGAATCAATTCCTCGATCATATCTACGTGAAAAAACTAATCCTGTTACAAGTCGCTATAAGGAACCGTTTTCTAAATATTTGGACTTGAAAATTTCAAGTCGATTCGTGTTGAAGTAATTACCATTATTTCACATTTTTCACAAGAATGCTCAGGAAATGAATGTGTAAGTAGTTTTGGGTTTTTGTAGGGGGCGCCACCTATTCTATTTATTTTTACTCGTTTGAAATAGTTATTTTTGTATCAAGGGTGCAAAATCTGTACTTGTTTCAATTAAATTTGCAAGAAATATCAACATTTTATTTCAAGAAATTTTGAATATGTAGATAAAATAAAATAAAGGAAACTAAATTGTATTCAAATAAATTGTTCAAAGTGTCCACCTTCAGCGAAGATACAGGCATTCAGTCTTCTAGTCATTGAATTTCGTACCCGCTCAAAAATTATTGGTGTGTTTCTTATTGTTTCACAGGCGTCTACTATTCGGTTTCTTAGATCTTCCTCATTCGCTACTGGAGTTTTATAAACTAGTGACTTCAAATGTCCCCAAAAATAAAAATCTAGCGGGTTTATATCTGGGGACCGTGGTGCCCACGCCTGGTTAGGTTCTTCTACACCCCTACCGATCCATCGATTTGGATAGACAGTGTTGAGGAATTCCCTGGCTGCAACGCTAAAATGGGCCGGAGCCCCATCATGCATAAACCATATGCGGATACGAATCACTAATGGTACATTTTGAAGGAAAGTCCCGGCAATCCATTTTCTAAAAAGTATCTGTAAGTTACGCCATTCAGTCGGAACGGAAGAAAGAAAGGACCTATATTATTGCCGCCCATAAATTTACAGAAAATTGATACTGATAATGTCTTTCACTAACTGCGTGCGGATTTTCCAGAGCCCAAACATAACACATAAACATAAAGTTTGTGATAGCATTTAGTGAGAAGTTTGCCTCGTCCGTGGAGAGTACATATCTTAAAAATTGAGGATTTCATAGTAATGCGTTGGGAAATTCTCTTGGCAAAAGAGCTTGTACCCTATGAATATGGTATGGATAAAAATGTTGATCGTGGATAATTCTCCGAACTGTGGACTGAGTAGAATTGAGAGCTTCTGCAATTATTCTTGTTTCTGGATTCTCCTCGAGAGCGTTCAAAACAGCTTCGTCCTATTCTGGGGTTCGAACTACTCGTGGTCTTCCAATAATATCAGCTGCCCTCTCAAAGCTACCTGTTTCTGCCAAACGACGGTGGAGACTGGTAAATGTTGGAGCTGTAAGCAGTACTCGATTAGGAAATCGCTCCTGGTAACTACGTCTTGCTTCGCGCGCATTGCCATCCGCAAGGCCATAAACAAAATGCATATCGGCTAAATGAGCATTATTGTTGAAATAATACATTTTTTCAAAATTCGTGTTTTAAAACTTACAGAAACTTCAACAAAACAACAAAACTTTTTACTGTCACATAATATGTAATTACCAAAAATACTTACGTCAAATTCATTTCCCAAGCATTCTTGTGAAAAATGCAAAATAATGGTAATAACTTCAACTCGCATCGATTATCAAATAATGACCTTGAAATTTTCAAGTCCAAATATCTAGAGAACGGTTGCTTGTAGCGATTTGTAACAAGGGTAGCTTTTCTACGTAGATATGATAGAGGAGTTGATTTTTTCACTAAAAAATTGAAAAATGTGCTAGAAGTACGCTCAAAAAAGTTATGAATCTTCAAAAAAGAAAAAGACGTGTAGGTAGCGCCCCTACGAGTAAGAGCAATAATAACATCAGGAACATATTCGACACCTCAAAAAATCGCTCAATACCAATTTTTGTTCAATTAAGGTCAGTATTTCGAAAGTTATTTCAAAAAAAACAAAATAAAAATAAAACTTCAACACCCTGTATCTTGAAAACGAAGCGTTTCCGGACATATATTTATCTGGACAATTCATATTAGAATATTGTGAGGAATCGCGTCCTGAAGTTTGTCAAAGTACTTTCGAATCACCCTGTATAATTATCATCTTGTATCACAATAAGCAGCAATGAAGGGACATATAGCATCTTTCACGAAAAATTACCTCCAAAGAACAAGAAAAAATACCATCAACTATGTGGAACAATCGATTCCATTTGTTATATTCTCGCGTCACTGTTATCAAGATTCTTCAACGCAAAATGAAATACAACACTAACGGTTACTACGCGGAGAGCAGCGTTCTTGGGAAGAATTTCATAAATATCTTGGTATATTGTATAGACGAAGATTACACCATTAAACTTCAGTTTCTTAAGCATTATTATGCTTTGTCTGCGCATTAACAAACATACCTTTATGAATTATGTAATGGTATTATTATAATGTATGAAGATTAAAAAAAAAGTTTATGCCAGCTGTATTTAGTTCTAACATGGTTTATTCGTATGATTCTGAAATTTATTCATGTCTCGCGCAGATAAAAGTTGAAAAATATTGTCTCGCTACGGATGAATTATCTGCTCTCAGGATGTCATGAAACTTTGAACCATAAAATGAAGAAATGGTTGAGAAAGAAGAATTCCAAGTGGAATTAAAATTTCACCTGATGTTATATGTGTGTTAACTTTAAGAGAGTCCGGAAAAATTAGAAAGAGCTATAAAACAGTAACAATATCAATGATTCTATAAATCATAATAAATTTAAGATTGGTTCGAAAATTCATGAACAAATCAAATGCATTTATTATATCAGTTTGCGATATCCCTATCGCAAGGTCAGGTAGAAATCAACCCAAGATTTCTTGCCTACGATGGAAATCGTCAAAATTATTTGAAGTGTTTACAATTACCAGCTGACCTGGAGAGGACGATGACCTTACCAGGTATGGTTTGGTATTGTACAGAGTCTTCTAAAAAGTTGGACTCAGATGTACGTGATTCTACTACCCTACACGATATCCTGATAAAATTGAGCAATATCGAGAATGACATCACAGCTCTGAAGAAATCCCACGCCGATATAATCCAGTCTGTACAATTTTATGGTGACAAAATTGATGATTTTGCTATGAAAATTCAAGAATTTTAGAAAACTATTATATCTGTCAAACACGCTCAACAGAAGATTGACAATAACACATTGAGTATCACTAATTTGGCTGATGAAATCGATACAATTCAGCCATATTCACGTATGAACAACTTAGAAATATCAGGAATGCCGGAAGAGAAAAACGAGAACCTAATTTCAATTACGGAAAACATCATAAGTGTATTGGGATGCTCCTTTGGAAAAGAACCAATTGATCGTTGCCACAGGGTGGCCCATTTCAATAGAGATAACTAAAAGCCTCGTAATATAATACTGAAACATATTTTGAACGGGCAGAAACGGGAAATTATCACGGCAATCCGCAAAAGAAAAACATTATCTTCGGAAGAAGAAAACAAGAACTTATCCCTCCGCTCGAAAATATACATAAGTGATCACTTAACATTCAAGAACAAGGAACTTTATAGAAAGGCTAGAGAATTTTGCAAGGGGAAGCAGGGGTCAGATTAAAAGGTGTGGAGGCCCCGGGGCAACAAAGGAGTGGAGGCCCCTAATTATTTATCAAACAACAAGTTTTTGTTTTTTGTATTTATTGCGGAACAAATCAAATTATTCCGACACGAGCATATGTAGGTATAATAAAATACAAGAAATAAATTAAATTACAGCGTAAACAAATGGATTCTTGCGAGCTTTTTTCGACGAAAAATCATTGATGATTTCGGTCAAATCCAGCATCTGGAGAAAATCATTCCCAATGCTAAGAAGCGATGACTTTGATAGGCGGCTTTGTCTCATCGTAATTCTCCTATTTTTTTCATTTTGGAAAATGAGCGCTTTCCAGTGCAATTTGACATCATCACATTTTCAGTTGTAATATCACAAGAGAGTGAAAATAATTCGACAGATTTTCGAAAACTTGTTGCCAGGCAATAGATAAGAGAGACCAACTGGCTCGAGTGGCTATTGCCAACAAGTTTGAGAAAGAAATCTAGATAATTATTTTCTACTATATCGAACTCTCGTGTGGTATTCCTTTGATTATTTTTTTATGTTACGATCATAATCACATTTCCTTGCAAAATTATATAATGACCTAAACCGGTTTTGATTCATTTCACACTTTTCATGCGAATTGATAACAGACGTCAAATTAAAAATATTACTTGTCAGACAATAAAAACAAAATACCTCAAATTATTCCCGCGACAATTTTCTAGGTCGAATATTCCCACTATTGATTGGCCAAAACGTATATGAATTATTTGAATTGAATGTTTCCATTGTTTTCTAGCAATGTCAAAAAATAATCACTGTAATTTCAATGTTTGAGAATGTAGCTCTGAAATGTTGGTTTTTAAGAATTTGATAGTAGAATATCTTAGATTGGTCTTTTTGATAGTCCTTTTTCAGAAGGATTTACATTTGTTGCGGAATGTCATCCTTCTCTCAGACTCACACTTTCAGATTTCGGGGATTTCTCTGCTACAAGCGCGCCACTCAGCGGACACTTGTCAACACCAATAAATAGGAAAAACAGGTATAGACGGGCAAAGTGTAGAATCGGCACAAAAATAGTCAACAGAATTTGAACTTTTGTTTTATTATGGAATGCGCACAGGGCTCTTATAAATAATTTGATGCAATCATATTCATAAATTGAAATATTATTTTCTTTTGCTTATGATAATTGAATTTCATTGTGTATCTAGATCGCTGTGTCATTCGAAGAATACATCGACAGAAAATCCTTCATTTAATGAAAAAAAAATTTATATATTTTTTAAAATTCAATTGTTCTTGTTTTTACAGCTAATTTCGATACCATATAATATTTTGTATAATAGTATGATGTTTTACTTGGTGATTGTTTCTCGCAAATACACATGATTTATCAGATCGAAGATTAATATTAACCATGGATTTTGACAAGAATACGAAACATGTTTTTGAATGTTTAAAACGAAGAATGAGAGGCAAAAGTGGAAGAACTGCTCTTTCGTTGTCAGATTTTTTATATATAATTTTGCATATCCTTCGGTATTTGTTAGGAAATTTTGCCTAAAAATGTATATTGTGAAGGCCCCTATCTTGTGGAGGCCCCGGGGCTGTAGCCCCGTTTGCCCCCCTCTTAATCCGGCTCTGAGGGGAAGTCTTTTCAGTGTTGGACCCGTGATTGCAAGATTTCCATGAGGAACACCGAAACCTCCAAGACACGTCTGATTAACAATGAAAACAGCATACATAATTTCACGTAGATTACGACACGAACAAATTATATCTCTTTCAGTGTAAAAATGATTTAGATTCTTGGTATACCGACTAATCTTGAATATTAACTTTCAAAATACAAGAGGTCTGAGGACGAAAACACGATACTTTTTCCTATCGACTCTCTGTCTAACTTACGATGTAATAATGATCTGTGAAACTTGGCTTAACGACTCGATTGATAGTAGTGAACTCATTTCTGACTCCTATAGAGTTTAAAGTAAAGTTAGAGACCCAACTGCAAGTGGAAAAAAGGAATAATTTTATTGTTAAAGTGAAAGATGAGTGGGCTGGCCAGGGTATTGTTGAGGACCTATGGGTCAAAATTTAGCTGGAAAATGGTAGAATCGTTAATTTTTGCTGTACTTATATTCCCCCACATGCAAGTGTAGTTGATGTAAGAAACTACTTAAACAGGGTGAGTGAAATAGTGAATAATAATCAGAATTATTTTTATTTCATCATTGGCGACTATAACGCCCCCAATATATCTTTGGCAAAACATAATAAAAATTATTTTTACCATGGTACACCAACCAAAAGTATAGACGAGGAAATCATCGATACTTCCTCCTTTTTGATGTCAAACAATTCAATTACATTACCAATCATAACAATAGGATCTTAGATCTATGTTTCGCAAATCTTGATGATGTGAATGTAATGCATTGCATCTCACCGCTGGTGAAGGAAGACTCTCACCATCCCGCACTGGAAATAAATAAAAAAATTTCCGATATTGTCCTCGCAGGAAAAATATCTCATCAAAGTAAACTCTTCCGGAAAGCTAACTGTGACATCATAAACGAGAAAATTGGAAGTATAGACTGGAATTTTCTATTAAATAACCCGAAGAAACCAAATAGTAGACGCCTGTGAAACAATAAGAAACACACCAATAATTTCTGAGCGGGTACGAGATTCAATGACTAGAAGACTGAATGCCTGTATCTTCGCTGAAGGTGGACACTTTGAACAATTCATTCGAATACAATTTAGTTTCCTTCATTTCATTTTATTCTACATATTCGAAATTTTTTGAAATAAAATGTTGATATTTCTTGCAAATTTTATTAAAACAAATACAGATTTGGCACCCTTGATACAAAAATAACTATTTCAAACGAGTAAAAATAAATAGAATAGGTGGCGCTCCTATAAAAAACCAAAACTACGTACTTAAACGTCAAATTCATTTCCTAAGCATTGTTGTGAAAAATGCAAAATAATGGTAATAACTTCAACACGGATCGATTAACAAATAATCGACTTGAAATTTTCAAGTCCAAATATCTAGAAAACGGTTGTTTATAACGACTTGAAACAGAGATAGCTTTTTTACGTAGATATGATAGAGAAATTGATTTTTTTACTGAAAAATGTGCTGGAAGTACGCTCAAGAAAGTTATGAATTTTCAAAAAAGAGAAAGACGTGTAGGTAGCGCCATCTACGAGTAAGAGCAATAATAACATCAGGTTCGAAATTGACACCTCAAAAAACCTCTCAATACCAATTTCCGTTTGATTAAGGTCAGTATTTCGAAAGTTATTTGAAAAAAAACGAAAATAAAAATAAAACTTCAACACCCTGTATCTTGGAAACGGAGCGTTTTCGGACATATATTTATTCGGACGATTCATATTAGAATATTGTGAGGAATCACCTCCTGAAGTTTGTCAAAGTACTTTTGAATCACCCTGTATAGGCGACTCTTTCATGGCATTCAATAATACGCTGCTTACAAAATTCTGGACACGGTCTAGATGAGGTATCCGCATTACTATGTAGTCTTCCTGGGCGATGTTTGATTCTGCAGTGGTAATGATTCAGCTTTCCTATACATCTAGCTATTTGTCCTTATGGGTTTTTCATCTCCAGTAGCCACTTGAGGGCCCCAACATCAGTCCTGATACACTTCTGTCTGCAGCGGGTATGCCAAGATTCGACTTGAATAAAGCGCTGCCATCAACTTGGGGAAAGCTCTATTGCTTTCTATAGACCAGTTAAAGTTATGCAGTAGAGCTGCGATATCTGCAAATCCCTCCACAAAACAACAGTTATAGATACCTAGGAAGCTTTTCACCCCGTGTTCATTTTTTGTCTCGGCCATCCGCAAATAGCCTGTATTTTTCGATTCATTCGTTTAAATTTCTTCTACCGAAACTGTGTGACTCATGAAATCAGCTACCCTCTGGAAAAGGAAATATTTCCGAATATTCAGTTAAGGGTTGGCACTACTTCAATGTCCGAAAACTCCATGCGAGATATTCCTCAAATTTTGTAACCATAACCATAATAACCAGGAAGGTTTTTAAAGTCCACGCAATATCAGCTCCATCAATCTGTGATGTTACAGAGACCAAAGGGTATAACAATGAACTGATATAGTCCGCTTCTCGTAGTAAACTCTTCTACTTATGTGTATACATATTTACCAGTCCAGCATTGAGCCTGCCAATGTGCTCAGTGTGTCGTTGATTCGGAATGATGGGCTCGATGATTCCTTGATTACGCATCTTTTCAATACAAGATTTGTTTGACAAGTTGTGATCATCTTGGTTGATGTCAAATTGCGTGGGCTTGACGGGTGTCTATCCTATTCTAAACCAGTTAGGTTCGTCCTCCTGGTGACCCTGCGAACTCAAATACGTGTTAATCCTTCCAACAAGGAATTCCAGGATAGCTCCATATTAATTCTTCTATCTTATATTGTGCATATAACATCATTTTTTTGGTTTACTTTTCTATCAGTATTTCTTCTGACTCAGTTGACATGGATAATCCTGTGGGCTTCGTTGTCACCACCAGCATGCACCCCGATATCCTGGTTAATCCTTATTATCCTGGTTAATCTTAATTTTCCTGCTTCATATCCAAGGACTCACTGAATGATCCAGTCCTCGTGGGTAAAAAATTTGAACGTGTTCTCGCAAAAAATGACAAACGTGGTGACACCCTCACCCTGCAATATATCTTGAATATATCTAAAACAGTTTCGTCCCGGCTGGTCATTGGCGCTATTATTTTTGGATTTCAGTTCTCCTAGTATTCCATTGAGCATCTGCTTCATAATGTTGCGCATTTTATCTTATGTTGGGGTTATCCAGTAAATAATGCTCTTAATATCGGCCTTGATATGAATATCTCGATCCAGAATTAAATATGAACACCATCAACTATTTTGAATTCCTCCGTGGTCTCTTGGTAAAGAAGCTGGATAACTTTCTTCATGTCTACCTCGAAGACCTGCAAACTACACTCTACACTCGTTTTTTTTTCAAGATGATCTGTAACATTTTTTGACCCAATCAGCCCAATGCTACTGAAAGTGCAGCTTTTTCTTCGTCGTCCCATTCATCGGCCGCTGCCAAAATTTGAAACTCTCTACGTTTTCACAAAATTGTTTGATGGGACATTCCTGTATCGGTAATTTTGAGGAAACTTTTCCTTTTAGTTTTCACAAATTTTGTAGAAGCAGTATTGTTCCCTAATTCACGCACCAACACTTCTTCTATAGTTCTCGGTCTGCAGTACCTCATTTTTTCATCTCACCGCCGATTCCGTCTATTATTCTGGATAATTAGCTTCGTTGTTCTCATTCTTTTTTGTTCTTCCAGAATTTTCCCAAAATGTTTCTGCAACTGATCATACTCCTTTTGTTTTTCTGTTTCCTGTCCTCCTTCTGTCGATGTTAAATGAGTAAAAAAACCTCCTTCAAAAAACCCCATGGTTCAGTTGATTTCAAAATATGTTTTAAATATTCTATCGACTCACCAATGTCAATCCATGTAAAACCAATTAACAAAAACATAAAATTTATTAAAACATTCTCAGACATTCTGAATCAATGAGCTATCCAATTGGTTAAAATTCCAAGAAATATAATTCTGTTGATATGATAAATAATATTCAATTGAAAAAATCGTGAAAATAATCTGCCCGAAAATGATTCATTAATGTTTCCTCTTAGCTTTGACACTGACGATTAATTACTCAAACGTTATTAAGTTAGCCACGGGTCAGTGATGTCATCAATCAAAGCTTCTTCGAAATGCGAACATATGTAGACACATGTGTGAGCCATATGAATTATTAAACGATTTATCCTTAAATTTCCCATAGTTTTACGGGGGCTCAAAAATATGGATGAACTTGGATGACGTTCATTATCTTCATTTCATATACGCGGGGTTCTAATTTTGGGATCAGATCTGAAGCAATTTGCTGTATGATACCACACATTTGTTATTACGATTTCCACCGAAATAAACTAACCATATAGTGAACAAAAATTAAATCCATACAAATTCGAGGTTGTGCATGATAATTCAGTTAGTACACTAGTATGAAGGTGGTAAGTGAATGAATTTTATATATACAGTCCGTACTTTTTATGTCGTACCACTATTGGCATCTCGAAAATGGTAAATGATACGAAGTTGGCTAAATTAGACAAAAGTTGCCCATTTTAGTGAGCAATGAAACAGTGTTTCCAAATCGAAAATATCACTAACCGTTTTCAAAATATACGGGGAAAACCGAAATGGCCCGTTTTCTTTTCTTTGCGCTAGCGCCTCTATTTTTAGGAATATGGAACGTTCTTCTCTATTTTAACTTTGCTTCGATATGCTTCGATTTTCAATACGACGCATCGCATTGAACGTCTCGACGTTTCATTATTCGGGGAACACCCTCAACTAAGTTTTTTCGAATACGGACCTGTTTTTTTTAATGAAGTAGTTCTTATCTTACCGAGTTCAGATATGTTCTTCCTTAGTTTTATTTCTACATTTCTGCAAATAATTTCCACCATCAAGGTCTGAACAATGAAAATTCCAAAATTTATTTTCTACTGATTTTGCTCTTGCCTTCGCAGGCAAAAGGCGATATTCCACTTTGAATTACACATTGAACCTGAGACTATTCAAAATGAAGACAAAAAACTATAAAATTACAAAGAACAATAATTGATATCTCAAGTACCAACGTCTAATAAGGTGTTCAAATTGGCGTCCAGCATTCCTTAAATAAATTTTTGCTCTAAAAATGGTATTTTTGTAGCAATTTTGAAACATTCAGGGAGCATGCATGGCTATAACCCATGCATGCTCGTCTTATTGAAGCTTTCAACTCCACATTCTCAAAAGTTGAACTGAACACTTTGTCCTTGATAAAACACCATATCGAATTATCAAGAAGAGTGAGGTCGGGTGAACGCGGTGGCCATTTAATAGAACCGTTGATTCCTATCCATCTTCCTTACATGGCCTATCGAGAAATGTTTCACAAATTCGTGTGCGATGCGGTGGTGTTTCGTCATGTTGGAAATATTAATATTTCCTTCGGACATTCAGAGGCAAATCTTTCAAAAAAATCGCCTAGAATCTCCGATAGGAACACAAGATACAACTCCTCCGACAATGAAACATCGAAAAAGTAGGGACCAATGATTTTGAGATTTTGGTATCCAAAACACCAACCCAGACATTAATGCTGAACCTCTCTTAAAAATTAGTGGCTCTATGTAAATTAGCATTCTCCTGGCGCCAGTGATATTGAATATTTCTGTCGAACCATCCATTATTTGTAAACCGACTTTCGTCGCACCATAAAATTTTACTACAAATTTCATCATCTTGCCGAAGCCATGTGCAAAATTATGTCCTTTTATTGTAGTCTGTTAAACGCAAATGATGTACTTTTCTCACTATGTAGGGCTTGATTTTATGTTTCTTCAAAATTGTTCTTGTTGACGAATGCGGTATACCACTATTTCTCGCTATCTCTCTGAGAGATATTTCCTCATTCTGATTTTTCTTGTATTCCCCGAATGATGATTCAAATTATCATTTTACTATGTGTAAAATGAAACTTTAAAAAAACTTGCCTAAAACCTCGATTTCACTGCCACCACCATTTCCAGTAATAGGGCAACTTTTATTCTCAGATTTCACAAATGAACCATACTCTTGTAAACTTGTAAACTTGTAAACTTGTAAACTTGTAAACTTGTAAACTTGTAAACTTGTAAACTTGTAAACTTGTAAACTTGTAAACTTGTAAACTTGTAAACTTGTAAACTTGTAAACTTGTAAACTTGTAAACTTGTAAACTTGTAAACTTGTAAACTTGTAAACTTGTAAACTTGTAAACTTGTAAACTTGTAAACTTGTAAACTTGTAAACTTGTAAACTTGTAAACTTGTAAACTTGTAAACTTGTAAACTTGTAAACTTGTAAACTTGTAAACTTGTAAACTTGTAAACTTGTAAACTTGTAAACTTGTAAACTTGTAAACTTGTAAACTTGTAAACTTGTAAACTTGTAAACTTGTAAACTTGTAAACTTGTAAACTTGTAAACTTGTAAACTTGTAAACTTGTAAACTTGTAAACTTGTAAACTTGTAAACTTGTAAACTTGTAAACTTGTAAACTTGTAAACTTGTAAACTTGTAAACTTCTTTCGATAAGTTGAAACATTCTGGCATTGAGCTGACGACGTTCAGGATACATTTCTTGATACATAGCCAGAGATCTGGTGCTATTTCTCAAACACCTCGAATACACAAACAACATATCCACTTTCTCATCATCAGAAAACTCTACAGTTTTTGGTTCAACGTGTGAAAAATCCACGCTTCAGATTTGAATCCGTTTATTTGTTATCTGTCATTCACTTCCTCTTATTCCATGGCTCACTACATACTTCATGAAGTTTGAAACTTTCGTTGTCATTTGAAGTAGGTTCGTTTGGGAATACGTAAAGGACTCAAAGACAGACAAAAAAATGGCTTATTGCCTAGGAATGGACATACAAGAAAAATGGTTCTCGGCTCTTTGACATGAAAAAATGTATAAAGTAAATGTATCAATCGCTGTTCCTTGTTATTCCTCTGCTTTTTCCTTTTCATCACATTGGATTTGATCTCGATTTGATTTAAAGTTTGAGTATTCATTCAAGATATATTTATTTCAAATGTTATCCTCGCAACTTAAGTCAAAAACCCTTTCAAATACAAACAAAAATAAAATCAGGACCGTATTCCGGAGGGGGGATTTTCATTGTTCGGACCATGATGATGGAATTAGTGGGCAGAAATGTAGAAACAAAAGCCAGGTGAGATACATATTTGAACTAGGTAAGATAAGAACCAATTAAATTCATTTAAAAAAATACAGGTCAGTTTTCGAAAAAATTGTGTTGAGGGTGGCCCCGAGGAACGAAACGTCGTAGTGAAAATCAAAGCACAGCATATCAAAGTAAATCTGAAACAGAGAATAAAGTTTCCCGAACACATTTACATATTCCTAAAAATAGAGGAGCCAGCACAAAGAAAAGAAAACGGGCCATTTCGGTTTTCCCCGTATATTTTGAAAACATTTCGTGATATTTTCGATTTGGAAACACCGTTTCATCGTTTCTCTAATTTAACCAACTTCGTATCATTTACCGTTTTCGAGATGCCAATAGTGGTACGACATAAAAATACTGCTGCAGCAATATCCAGCGGGAAATTGAAAAGAAAGGAATATCAAAATCATTAACATAATTATCATTTCCATCCAATAGCTGTCGAAACTTTTGGTGTCTTTGGCCCTGAATCTCTGTCTTCTATTCATGAAATTGAAAGGAGAGTGAGCTGCGCTACAAAAGATAAACGTTCAACGTCATTTTTGATACAAAGAATTAGTATAGCAATTCAAAGGGGTAATGCTTCTTCTGTAATAGGTACAATTCCTCCATCGCATCCACTGGATGAATTATTTTATCGTCCCAATTTTCCTAAGAGATACATATCAGTTATCAAAGATAATCACTCAGTACTTCCCAGAAAATCAATTTCAGTTTCTCAATCACTTTCTTTGAATTACAGGAACAATGAACCTATGGATTCTTCGTTAAACTTTTGGCCTAAGAGGATTGAAGAATGTAGGAAATACCTGTTTCATGAATAGCATGATCCAGTGTCTTTCGAACACCAAGGTTTTGTTGGAATTTTTCAAGAATCGTTTTTGTATGGAGGATTTAAATACTACTACATCAAGAATGATGGGAAATTTAGTGAAATCTTTTATATCTTTGATGGAAAATATCTGGAGACCTGATTCTTCTCGAAAAATTATGGATACTTCACATTTCGTCCGTCTATCCAAAAATGTTGCTCCTTCCTTTGATCATAACGTCCCAGCAGATTCGAAAGAATTTCTAAGATACCTTCTGGTAGGTTCACATGAAGATTTAAACAAGGCGAGTGCAGAGAATCTTCCATCACCGGTTTGTTATCACGAATGATAATCAGAAAGCTTCCATTTCTTGGACAAGATATCTGTCTACGCATAATTCCAAAATTGTGGATACATTTGCCGGTCAGCTGAAGTCTATATTGAGATGTACTTTTTGTAATTACTGCTCCGTTACTTTTTAACCTTTCTGGGTACTTTCAATCCCTATTCCAGACTTGCCAAACGAAGTCGTGAATTCAACACAATGTATTGAACTGTTGACAGAAGAGGAGACTTTGACTGACGATGCGAGCCCATACTGTTCAACTTGTGGAATGAAAAGGAAATTCAAAAAGATGATTCGTAAAAAAATATTTCCAAAAATTTTAGTTATTCATTTAAAACGTGTTTTTTCGACTGATGGCAGTAAATTGGACAATGCGATTAGTTTTCCCATACAAAATTTGAATTTGGACCACTATTCTGCTCAGGATGGAATGAATACTCTTTATAATATCTACGCCATATCTAATCATAGCGGCAGCATTTCTAATGGACACTATACGGCATATTGCAAACACCCTTATTCTAATTGTTGGCACCTCTTCGGTGACTGCCGGGTATTTTCCAAGATTGATTCTCTCAGCTCCAAGGGAGCATGTGTCATTTTCTATGAGAAAGTTGATGATCTGAATTCTGATGGTGTTGTGGGTTTTTCCGGGTTTTCCTCCAACTGAAACAGCAAATGCGCCATCACTTCGAGTCCCGGGCTTCAATCAAGATTTTTATCTTGATATTATTTTATATTTAAAACTTTGCTTTTGTATTTTTGAATTCTGAATAAAACAGTTCGTTATATAACGACCTATATATATATATATATATATATATATATATATAAAGTTTCTCTTGAAAATAAATTAACATAATGTACTGGAAACAAAGCATTTTGAATTGCAAAATAGGGTATTATACTAAAATTGAAAATATATCTCATAGTAAGCGTACATATGTAATATACATGGATTATATTTCTCCTAGAAATTAACATCTACATCCCGAGAATAATCATCTTTGATTTTTGAATGAGTAATATGCGCCAAAACGCTTATTTAAAAAATGATTACGTCATTACGCTAGACACGTGACTGTAGGGATACATTTGAATTGAGTGTGTCTACATTTATATACACCCTGAGACTCTCCTGAGCAACGAAAGTTAGTTGTCAAAGTAATGTCATGTATGTCACCTAAGAAAATGTAGTTGTCCGAATAAATGTTTTGAGTTAATAAGATGAATCAGTGTACGAAAGTATCTTTTTATCGTTAATTCAACATCAGGTTATGGGTCCAGACTACCAGTCCCATCAGTAAACCTGCAGTTGAACTGTTGTGTTCATGATATTGATCAAATTTCGAGACGAGTGAAAGGCGTTAAAAATGTCGTACCAGTTGCCTCCAATAGAAAAATTAAAAGGGCGAGAAAATAATGATACGTGGAAGTTTACACTACAAACCTATTTGGAACATGAAGAACTTTGGGGTACAGTCAAAGGTACGGAAAAAGATGACAAGAAAATAACCGAGGCAAGGTCAAAAATCATCTTGCTAGTTGGCCCACTGAATTATGTTCACGTTCAAAACACCAAAGACGCGAAAGAATCGTGGGATAATCTTGCAGCCGCGTTTCAAGATTCGGGACTCTCTAATCTTTATATTGATGAAGAAGTGATTTATCAAAAGAAATAAAATAGAGTAGATTTAGTTCAAAATACATGTATTATTTGAGATGTCTAAAAACCCTGGTGGATGAACTGATTCGATATTGTTTAGATTTTTGAGGGGACACCACCTGTTACTTCAACAGAGCTTCTCTCTCTGTGGTAGATGGCGCCGTCCAAAAATGTTTGTCTATATTCTCGCTTCATGTCGGAACTTAATTTCTGACATCTGCGGCATCTTATATGGAATTATTTTCAGTGTTTTGTCGGTATTTATGCGTTTTCATCTCTTTGATATAAAATCTTGCTTAGCTTATTCCTGAGTTTGTTCTTTAAAAAAATCACTCGTTCATCAGTTCATTAATGCGTGAGGAATTGTTTATTTACAGGTTGTGTAGTGTGTAAGGATACTTTTTGTAGAATGGGCCGCAGATTCGAATTTTCGTCTGTATTCAGTACCAAAAGCAAGTACAAATCTTGACGAATTGACTAATAATGATATTTCCATAGTTTATTATATTGTATGCATTGAATTTTATATTTTCTGCAATTTAATGACAATTTCATTTCCGATTCTCCGTCTGTCAAAATGCAGTCAACCTCAAATTCAAATCGTACAAAATACGAAAAACAACACGACAGTGTTTCTTTGTGCAATGTTCGGGGGCTTCTAATTCTAGCTTTGCTATTGGTGAAGTTTGACAGATGTCTCTTTACAACCAATAGCAAAGCTAGAATTAGAACCCGCACACAGTTCGCCTCAAAAATAAATCTGAGGAAATAAATATACCCTGTTACTAAATCGAAATTGGCGCCATCTGACACGCTACTAATCTCTATTATCAAGTAGGCCAAGTGTCGCCAAGTCGATCCCAAACTTCTACAGATATAAGTGCAAGCACCAGGGTTTTTAGACATCTTAGTATTATTCATCCTTATCAGATGTTTCATTTTTATCGTCGCTATCTTCATCTGATGATATGTGGTATTGAAAATCATCTATATCACTATCTTCGTCGTCTTCCTCTCCATCCCAATCTTCAGTGTCCTCGTCAGAGCTTGCAGTTTCTGCAATTGTTATAAATTGCTGATATTTAATCATATAATCATAGAAGAACTGTTAAACTATAACTATTGTGTATTTGTTATCTATTGAAACTGTAATTGACATTTGCAAGTAGTTTTTCTGCATGATTGTCAATTGTAATTTTATATATTAACCGTCGTCTTCATTCGGTTGTTCATCGTCTGGTTCGGTTGTTGCTTCATCGTTCAGATTTTGAATAATTATCCCGTTGATTGTGGATGGCATTGCATCACCCTCGAACCAATAGAAATTGTAAGCGCCTTCGAACAATTTCCAGCCATAACCATCAGCAGAATCGTAAAATGATGGGTATTGTGAATGTGCATTGCATTAAATGTTGCTGACGTAAAGAACCTTCATCAACTCTTGGAATAATTGGTGGAATTGGAGAAGCATCGAAAGTTTCAACGACTTTATCGAATGCCTTATTGGTGTTCTTGATACCTCAGAGACGGTATATCACATATTTATTTGTATTCCTGACATTAAATATGTCTCAAAAACATGAGTATGGCATGGTCATAATCGGTGATAAGAATTTTTTTTCTATTATTGGGTGAAAAAATTTGCTTTGAGCTCGTATTTCAAGAGAGCATGAAAAAATAACCCTTTTAATTGAGTATGGCGGACAGTTTGAGACGCTACATCGGTATGGCATACAACTTCTTCATACTTCGGCTATCTTATGTATAGTATAAAAAAGAATAAGCTTTGAGCTCATTTCCCAAGAGCATCATTATTTTTGACACATTCAAAAAATTGCGCAGTGCAACGCCGACATCTACGGGCCACCATACTTGCGCTGCTCTGTTATTTATAACATTGGCTTACTTCTAGCTTTGAGTTAATCATACGTTTTTTTTTTGCTGGCAATTGGTCCAATAGGAGCATCATTCAATTAATTTTGAGTTCAATTTTATTTAGGAAGCATACCAACAATACTATGAGTTACTCTAGAATCTAAATCAATTTCTCCATACAATAATTACTTCTAACCTAGTATAGATTTTCTAGATAAAAGAAAATCAGATGGTTGAAGAACCAATTCAGATTCCGAGAAAACCATAGTACCGTAACACCCAGCTAACTGATGATATTCAATAGGTAACTGATGTTGAAAAAACTAGATACGGCCATCCTCTGTTTGAAGTTGAAATATGTAGGTCTGCGTCCCAATACAGTTAATTGATTTGTTTTGCAATTATTCCCCCAACCTAAATCAGGGAGTCACTCTTGCCAATATAGTATCAAAATCTTTTATTTTGAAAAGTGGAATTCCTCAGGATAGCATTCTGGGGTATTCATGGTGTTATATCTTTGACGTTTCGAGTGACATTGAAAGATTTGAAATGACAACCTATGATTAATTGACAGAAAAATATTAAATATGTAGTGGGTGTGTTAATTTTTTCATTATATTCTTTGACAATCATCATTTTCAATCCATTTGTAAAAGATAACTGTAGATTCTGCTAAGATTTTCGATATCTGGTTTTTTGTTCATATTTTGATTGGATTCATTAATTTCAGTCATTTCAAGAAATAATCTTTTAGAGAAATTTTTTTCTGAATGTAAAACTTGTGCTTCCTCGAATGATATTTAATGGCCTGTTTCAATAGCATGTTGAGCTAAAACACATGATTTCTTGTTGAGTTTTATATCACTTCTGTGAGAGATAATATTTAAAGTTCTTGAACTTGTACCAATATAGTTCAAAACAGTTGTTAAGGTATGGTAGAAACATTTGATTTCTTAAATCTGGTGGGGATCTTTTAACCTCGTATTTAAATTTCCAATAGTCTTGATATTTTTTTGTGAAATTTTTATGTTACTTTCATTCTTGAATAATTTAATTATATTCAATGACAGAATTCCTATAGTAGGAATTGAAAAAAAAAATTATCCTCTCATTGTTATTTTTCTGAATTTTGATTATTTGTGTCATAATTATTAATTTGTCTATCAGAGTTGGTATTGAAAAGAATTATGTTAAGAAGTTTTTTGGGGTAAGAATTATCTAGTAAAATATTCCTGAGAATTTTAAAATTTTTGTTTTTTAATGAAGGATGAACCAACATCTCGATTCTTTTTTTCATACAAAGAATCAAATTTATTTTCATTCTTTTTGAGTGGAAGGAATGATAGTTTATGTATCTTTCAGAGTTTGTTGGTTTTATATACCAATCTGTGATTAGTGAATTATTTTCTCTTCGAATTATTCTAGTATCTAAAAACGGAATACTTTTATTTTTTTCTAATTCAATTGTGAATTGTGAATTTTTATTGTAGTTGATTATTTTCTTAAAATTTCATTGGATTTATCCATTGGTACTGCACGAATAATATCATCTACAAATTTTTTCAAAAATGGAATTTCAAACGTCAATTGTGGTAATATTTCTTCGAAAAGGTCATCCATTACATACGAAGCAATGATTGGTGAGATGGTAGCTCCCATAGGTGTTCCAAGAATTTGTTTGTAGAAATTTCCTTCGAACGAAAAGAAACTAGATTTTTCTAGAATCTTCTATTTTACTCCCTCTTTTAGTTATACTTTTCAACACTAATTCTATCGGTATGTTACTGAATAAGGAAACTACATCTAGGCTTATCAAGTTGTTTTTCGTTGATGAATTAAGGAAACTCGAAAGAATCTTTAACATAAAACTTATTTTCGAAGTCATATGCATCTGTAAGGATGTCTGTGAATAATTTAGATATTTTGCTATAGGGTGCATCAATAGATGAAATGATAGGTCTGAGTTTCATGATTGGTTTATGAATTTTGGGTCAACCATAGTATTTTGGTTTTTTTTGTTTCTTCTTCAGTTTTTTTTTTTTTATTCTGAAATAAATTTATTTGCTTTTTGTTCAATGGTTGATTTTAACACATTTTTTTTTTTTTTGGTTTTTTAAATTACTGTTACATTACCTTCATCTGATTTTGTTCAACTAAGATAAGGATGGTTTTTGAAAAATTCTATGGATTTTTTATAAAGAGAATTGAGTGTTGTTTAATTTTTTTGAGGTTTTTGAATAAAGTTAGTAACCATATTTGTTATTTTTGCTCTGAAAATATCTTTTTTCTCATTATTGAATCCACTTATTAGTGATTCGATATCAGACAAAAGTTTTGAAATCGATACGTCTCTTGTAGTAGGAGGTAAACTGAATTTGGATCCCAAAGCAAGAAAATGTTCAATATCATTTGGTATAATTATATCAGTCAAATTTTTGAGCCAAGTGCTCTTTGTTTTGATATCGTACTGGAAAGAAAATTTTAATCTATTTATCTTGTTGATATTTTTTCCTACAATGAAATATTCAAAGATATAAAAACTAAAAATATCAAAAAGATAAATAGATTGAAATTTTCTTGCCAGAATGATATCAAAGAAAAGAGCACTAGGCTCAAAAATTTTACTGATATAATTATACCAAATGATATTGAACATTTTCTTGCTTTGGGATTCAAATTCAGTTTACCTCCTACTACAAGAGACGTATCGATTTCAAAACGTTTGTCTGATATCGAATCACTTATAAGTGGATTCAATAATGAGAAAAAAGATATTTTCAGAGCAAAAATAACAAATATGATTACTAACTTTTTTCAAAAACCTCAAAAAAATGAAACAACACTCAATTCTCTTTATAAAAAAACCAAAGAATTTTTCAAAAACCATCCTAATCTTATTTTAACAAAATCAGATAAAGGTAATGTAACAGTCATTTTAGAAAAAACTGAATATATAAAAAAATCTCACGATATCCTTGATGACGAAAACTCTTACACCAAATTAAATAGAGATCCTACCTCAACCATTGAACAAAGAGCAAATAAATTTATTTCAGAATTAAAAAAATCAAAAATGATCACTGAAGAAGAAGCAAAAAAATGTATGATATAGAGTTCTGTATCACCAAAATACTATGCTTTTACCAACATTCATAAACCAATCATGAAACTCAGACCTATCATTTCATCTATTGATGCACCCAATAGCAAAATATCTAAATTATTCACAGACATCCTTACAGATGCATATAACTTCGAAAATAAGTTTTATGTCAAAGATTCTTTCGAGTTTTCTGAATTTATCAGCGAAAAGCAACTTCCACAAAGCTATGTCTTGATAAGCCTAGATGTAGTTTCCTTATTCAGTAACATACCGATAGAATTAGTGTTGAAAAGTATAACTAAAAGATGGAGTAAAATAGAAGAATACTGTAATATTTCACAAACAAAATTTTTAGAAATCATTCAATTCATATTCAAATTTAGTTTCTTTTCGTTCGAAGGAAATTTCTACAAACAAATTCTTGGAATACCTATGGGAGCTACCATCTCACCAATCATTGCTTCGTATGTAATGGATGACCTTTTCGAAGAAATATTACCAAAATTGACGTTTGAAGTTCCATTTGAAAAAAAATTTGTAGATGATATTATTTGTGCAGTACCAATGGATAAATCCGATGAAATTTTAAGAAAAGTAAATAACTACAATAAAAATTTACAATTCACAATTGAATTAGAAAAAAATAAAAGTATTCCGTTTTTAGATACTAGAATAATTCGTAGAGAAAAAAATTCACTAATCACAGATTGGTATATAAAACCAACAAACTCTGAAAGATACATAAACTATCATTCCTTCCACTCAAAAAGAATGGAAATGAATTTGATTCTTTGTATGAAAAAAAGAATCGAGATGTTGGTTCATCCTTCATTGAAAAACAAAAATTTTAAAATTCTCAGAAATATTTTACTAGATAATTCTTACCCCAAAAAACTTCTTAACATAATTCTTTTCAATACCAACTCCGATAGACAAATTAATAATGATGACACAAATAATCAAAATTCATAAAATAACAATGAAAGGATAATTTTTTTTTCAATTCCTAATATAGGAATTCTATCATCAAATATAATTAAATTATTCAAGAATGAAAGTAACATAGAAATTTCACAAAAAATATCAAGACTATTGGAAATTTAAATACGAGGTTAAAAGATCCCACACCAGATTTGAAGAAATCAAATGTTGTCTACAGCATACCATGTAACAACTGTGATTCGAACTATATTGGTACAAGTTCAAGAACTTTAAATAATCGTATTATCTCTCACAGAAGTGATATAAGACTCAACAAGAAATCATGTGCATTAGCTCAACATGATATTGAAACAGGCCATAAAATATCATTCGAGGAAGCACAAGTTTTACATTCAGAAAAATTTTTCTCTAAAAGATTATTTCTTGAAATGATTTAAATTAATAAATCCAATCAAAATATTAACAAAAAAATAAATATCGAAAATCTTGGCAGAATCTACAGTTATCTTTTACAAATGGATTAAAACTGATGATTCTCAAAGAATATAATAGAAAAATTAACACACCCACTACATATTTAATATTTTTCTGACGATTAATCATAGGTTGTCATTTCAAATCTTTCAATGTCACTCGAAACGTCAAAGATATAACACCATTTCGACAAATATACATATTTTACGTTTTTTTTTTAAGTTAATGCTCATTAATCAACCACTCAGATTACTGTAAGTACTTCCTTCATTTTAAGTATGTTTTTTCTCAATAATGTAATTTACATATTTTAGGACCCTGAAGAAGTTTCAAAATTGAAACGAAAGCTCGGTCCAACGTATTAAAGAGTTTTTCATAGTTCAACACTTGTGCTGACTGAAGATCCCCCGAAAACTGTTCACGGCATAAAACGACGCTTTTTTCAATGCTCCGCCAAAAATAATTATTTATTGTATGAATATATTAGCCATATAACACACGAAAGAAAATCAGCACGAGAACGCAGCTCGGATGTTTGCTTTTGTTGAGTGTTTTATGTGCCAATCAGTCATGAAATGCAATACAACATTTTATCCACAGCTGGTATGTTATAAACACGAAGACATCACCTAAATTAAGGGATTATTTGATGTTTATGAGAGTTGCTGTTAATTTATAAAATATGTTGTTCGAGAAGGTTATGATGGTGTTCATTATGTGAGCTTAGATTGCTTACTTCATAAGACGTTTATAGACAGTATCATTATGTCTATTTAATATGCCAGCTGTGGATAAAATAAATAATGAATTACCCCCATACATTGGGTCGGCAACAAGTGCAAATAGCTTCAGGAGACAAGTTGAAACACATGTAGGACACTCTAGAAATGTATAGCAATCTCTTAATAACATGTTGGAATTTTCAATAGATTTTTTCTCATTATGTATTTATTGTAGAAAATGCATTGGTTATATGAGCTCAGCTGAATGTTGCCAGACCAATTGAATCAAATATTTTTCCTTCGACGGGTAATAAAGACACAAAACCAAAGAACCATTGAAAACAAAATAATCAATGAAAAACCTTTTTAAAGGACAAGCTTTTATTCAAATGCAAATGTAAAAAGTAACTGCTTTGGATGTATAACGTGAGTTATAGATTCAAAAGCTTGTCGCGCAAAGTTTTCAGTTAGAATACAAAAGCGACAAGCTTATCAATCTATAACTCACGGAATAACCTACGTCATACATCCAAAGAATTTATTTTTCACTTTTCAGTGCATTTGAATAAAAGCTTGTCTGTAAAAAGGTTTTTTATTAATTATTTTATATGGTGCTATTAAGTACTGTACGACTTAATCTATGCATTTTTAATGGAGCATCGTTATTATGAGGCTTATTTTTCCTGTACGTTCTGAGCTATCTAGTCCTTCAATGAGGAGTCCATCTGAGTATTAACTCATCCGCTATCTTGGAGTTGCCATCTTCAATTTATGAATTTTAACTAAAAATCAATAATTTTCGAATAAATTCATAATCTCCGACCCCAAATACCCCGACAAACCAATTGTGAATTGAATTAAACTCTCGCCATCTTGAATTTGTTAATTTTGATAAAAAAATTCATAATCTCTGACCCCAAAAACCCCCACAAACGAATTTTGAATATAATCGGATTGTAAACACAGAGATCATCGGCCATCTTGGAGCCGCCATTTTGATTTTATGAATTTTGAAAAAAAAATCTTGATCTTCGACCCTGAAAACACCCACATACCAATTTTGAATCGAATCGGACCCGAAACCTAAATCTCGTCCGCCATCTTGGAGCGCCATTTTGTTTTTCTCTAACAAAAACCAATTTAATATCATAAATTTTGCCAAAAAACTTTTTCCCATTGAATTATAAATTTTCAAAAAAAAATCATAATCTCCGACTCAAACCCCCACATACCATTTTCGAATCGAATCGTACCATTATCACAAAACTCGTCTGCCACCTTGGAGCGGCCATTTTGTTTTCTTCTCTAATACAAATTTCATAATGCATTGTCACCGGAATTACGAACACCTGTCAAATTTCAGCTCAATGGGATGTCGGCGAGTGGATTACAAATTTTGAACCGGAAAGAAAGACAGAACGAATGGCATACGAACGAAGCAAGTTAAATAAAAGCTTGTAAAAACATACTCTTAATTGAGAAAGCGTCTCCACTATGGAATAAATACTCGGTTATCAAAGCTCACAGCTCCGAGGGATGGAATATATTTCGGGTTAATTTCATAGCGAACGATGTCCCCCTCAAAAATGTAGGTGACGTGTCCGAGCGTTTTTATACAATTCGATTCTGCCGACCTAAAGAGCCGCTGTTTCGTTTTCAATGGCCCACTCTGTATATTCCTATGAGCAAGTAAATGAAATGTACAGTGCTTTCGTAAAGTACTGAATAAATTCATTTTCAACCAAACCATCCATTTCTGAGGAATATCCTGAGACAGGTTGATTTTGAATCTCAATTTGCCACATTTATGGGGGAAAATTAAATATTAAATAGGGTAATTCACGTTTGACTATTGACGTCCGCGACAAATTTTTCAAATGGAACACCCTATATATTATTCAATTTTTAGAATCTCGATGGAAAGCTGATTTCAAAAATATATCAGACATAGGGTTTGTATACAGTGCGTCCGTTAAATTCAGTGCCCCCGTAAAGTAGTGGATGAATTCGTAAAAAATTAAAGAAATAATTTTTGGAAAGAACGCTCGGAGCCATCAAATTTTATTTTAATTTTTTACTCAATTAATACATACAGAATGATTCGTCTAGGAGAAATTACGTCATCGGTATTTTTTATTGGCAAGTACATTTTTCATTATGGAATGTAAAAAGGTGATTATGAGAGTGGGTGAAATGAAAATAAAATAAAAAAAAATATTTTGAAATATGAAAATAATAAATATAATGGCAATGATAGCTTCAAACAACGGTCAAATTGAATGTTCAAATTGAGCACCGTTTGCTATCTGACAGTAGCCAAGACGATGAATACATTCTTTTTGAACATTGTCAATAACGTTAGGAGGTATACATTTTATCTCGATTTCTTGCTTTCAAATCTTCTAAATGATTTGGCCTATTAACATAAAATTAACCCTTCAAGTATCCCCACAAGAAGTAATCAAGGGGTGTCAAATCTGGAGATCTAGTTGGCCACTCAACAGACAGCTGCTGCATAATGGGGAGATGCACCATCTTGTTGGAAGAATAAATCAGTTCTCTGAAGATCAGGTTCCTCTAGATCTGGATACAAAGCTATTAGTGAAGAAATAAGGTCGAATCGAACAATATCCAAATATATTGCACCAGTCAGGTTCACATCAAAGAAATAGGGACCCAAAATTCTTCCGTCAACTATGCCACACCATACTTCCACTGTCTGTAGATTTTGAGTGTGATGCTCCATCATTCGTGGGGGGGATTTTCGATAGCCCAATAACGGCAATATAGCCTATTGACGTGGCCGTTCAAAACAAACGAAGCCTCGTCATAAAAAAATAATTTTTTTCAAAATAATTATCATTATTGCATAGCTGTTGCAGTTGTTCGAAGAATTGATTTCGCCGATCAAAGTCATCTTCATTCAGCTCATAGATGAGGCGTACCTTATAAGGATGGTGCTTTGCTTTTCTCAGAATTTTGTGGACTGTAGACGCTGCCATATTGAAATCAGAAGCCAATTGGTTGTTGAGTGTTGGGTGATGATTTTCATGCACTGCCTACACAACATTAAGCTGATCGCCTTCTGGTGGTGAGGATCGACCAGATTTAGGAAGATCACGAACATGCCCAAATTCACGGTATTTTGACTCAACTTTGCTCACCGTGCTTTGGTTAATAGGTTGCCGATCAGGATGAGTGGCATTAAACAATTCAACTACTACTCTTTGGGTGCGCATTCTGTCTCCAAATCCTATCATGCCAAGAATTTCAATTCTTTCTCGTTCATTTAATTCAATCATTTTCCATGACGATGGAAGATAGTGACTGAGGTTTATCTTTCAGTCGCAGATGATTCCACATCTGATTTTATGAACAGTCTGTTTATATTTTCAACAAATCAATCTATCATACCCCATGACAGGTTTTAATGTCAGAAAACACTAATTTCAAAGTGTCTCTCCAAAAGAAATGATTCTAACTTTTTCCATCTTTGCAAAGTGATATTGCTTCTTGAAAATGTGTTTCCCATTTCTTCCGGTCTTCCTGATGATCGTGGAAGCGTGAAATAGATTTTCGTCGACAAAAATGTATTGAAGACCTAGTGAATGCGATGTCTCTCCTGCGTCAATGTTAGAATGATTTCTGGTGAGTACTCTCTTTTTGGAAAACATTCTTCTTTGCCTCATTCATCTTCATGAGTTCCTAATTGAGACTGGAATGAAAAATCAAATAACTATCTGAATGGAAATGCAAATTTTCAATTTCAGATATTTTCTTTTGAGTTAGGGCCTTATCAGAATATCTATCAGATGTAGTTCAATGTCCAGCGTGGCTTTAGCCGGGGAAGTAGTTGTTTTCTGTTAGACATTCACAAAAAATAACTTCATTTTAATCGTGGATTTTTCAATTCACAGAAAAATCTTTCTATCAATATCCAATTGAGAATGTTTCCCTTTTCAACATGAATACCCCACAAGAGGTTATCTTGACGATGGAAGATAGTGACTAAGGTTTATCTTTCAGTCGCAGATGATTCCACATCTGATTTTATGAACAGTCTGTTTATATTTTCAACAAATCAATCTATCATACCCCATGACAGGTTTTAATGTCAGAAAACACTAATTTCAAAGTGTCTCTCCAAAAGAAATGATTCTAACTTTTTCCATCTTTGCAAAGTGATATTGCTTCTTGAAAATGTGTTTCCCATTTCTTCCGGTCTTCCTGATGATCGTGGAAGCGTGAAATAGATTTTCGTCGACAAAAATGTATTGAAGACCTAGTGAATGCGATGTCTCTCCTGCGTCAATGTTACGAATGATTTCTGGTGAGTACTCTCTTTTTGGAAAACATTCTTCTTTGCCTCATTCATCTTTATGAGTTCCTAATTGAGACTGGAATGAAAAATCAAATAACTATCTGAATGGAAATGCAAATTTTCAATTTCAGATTTTTTCTTTTGAGTTAGGGCCTTATCAGAATATCTATCAGATGTAGTTCAATGTCCAGCGTGGCTTTAGCCGGGGAAGTAGTTGTTTTCTGTTAGACATTCACAAAAAATAACTTCATTTTAATCGTGGATTTTTCAATTCACAGAAAAATCTTTCTATCAATATCCAATTGAGAATGTTTCCCTTTTCAACATGAATACCCCACAAGAGGTTATCTTGACGATGGAAGATAGTGACTAAGGTTTATCTTTCAGTCGCAGATGATTCCACATCTGATTTTATGAACAGTCTGTTTATATTTTCAACAAATCAATATAATTTTTCCTTATAAATGTGGCAAATTGAGATTAAAATTCGATCTGTTTCAGAAGCTTCCTCAGATATGGATAGTTTGGCTGGAAATGACTTTATTCAGTACTTTACGGAAGCACTGTATCTGTAATCGCGAGGCAAGGGGATATACAAAAGTTACGGATTTCGTGTCTATGAAGAAAAAATTTCATTTATCCTATAGAATGTTTCATGAAAATGAAACTTATATGACACCAATTTCACGTTGACGATAAATAAATTTCTTTTTTAGATAGGAGTTCCAAATTATTTATAAGCCAAGAATTCAATATTCCTCGATATTTTCGATGTCTCTAAATTGGAAATATATTTATCTATTTTTCTCTTCGTGACCCCTTGAATAGGAGTTCCAATGACACTTCATTTTTGAGGGTACTTAGAACAGATTACTTTCAAACGCTTACAGTTCTCCTAAAAAATTTGCCCATTCATACCCACCATAATGTAATATATCATTGTGTATAGGAAGTAATTCTTGAATAAACAAGATTAACTTATAGCACGTCTTTCCCGGTGTTTATTTTACGGATTTATTCGAACCCTCCTCTTTTTCTACACTTGTATGTTTATCCAACGCATTCATGATTTTACTGTTTGGAATTGAAAGAATGGCTATATTTTCATGCGCTGGAAAGACACAGAAGTTTGATGTGAGTTAAACTAATAATGATTGTCACATCCGAAGAAATAACTATTTTCTTCAGTGAATATTTCCAGTAGTCGCAAGGAATAAGCTTATTCGTGATATGGCACGTCACAGATGATCAGTCGTGTTCATTATCAAATGAAAATTCTGGCCGTGTGTGGAGAACTGAAAAAAACTTATTGTTCCTATAATCTCTAAATAATTTAAAGAAAATATGTAAATAAAAAATTCAGATTATGATCCTATAAGGTAATAATCATTATATCCATTATCTCTTACAATCTTCAGTAAAACAAATTCAACTTGAATAATCCTTCAAGTTGATCTGGTCTAAGAGCATTGATTTCTTAACTTTCTAGAAGGACGAATTTATAAACTTTCTTTCCTATATCTAATATTTCAAACTCGTTAACAAAACAATATTTTTCGGTCAAGAGTGAAGAGGTGTTTAGCAAAAGTTGAATGTATTTTTCAATTGACTAAAGAGGTCCTATGATCTTATAATCGTTTTATGAATTTTCCGCCTGTTTGTTTTATGTAAAAACTTACAGAACAGCCATAAGTTGATTATTATACTCCATAATTATCAGATTTCTCAGATTTATCTTCATCGTTTTTTATTAAATTCACTTAAATTATTATCTGTTTTGTATGCGTTAATTATGTTGTTTTTACGTCAGAAAGTAGTTTTTTTATTCGGTAGGATGACCTAAATATGTAATACTTTTGAAATTATATTTTTCGTATCGAGTAGGACACACTTCTCGTGAAGCTATCTTTTGAAGTTTTCTTGGAAGAATATTATCCATCAGGATTGAACTATAACCGTTATTCATTGCAATTTGTTTGATTAGATTCAATTATTCAATTAATATTTTTTCTGAAAGAACAATATTGATCAGTCTGTGTTTTATACCATTATTTTTGGCTAATTTATGTTGGTATGGATGTGTTGTGTGTTATATGAAGATTTTCATGAGAGTTGTGCTATTTAATTCTTCCATCACTCATCCCTATAGTATCGGCTCTTCATCATACATTTTGTAAAGGTTTCTTCTAGATTCTTATTCGAAGGTAAGTACAGCCCGTAGAGAATAGGAACGATTATGAAAATGTCATTATCACATTGTGCCTTCGATGGGCAAAATACAAAAACAACATACTCTGCATTACTTATCATTTTTGTTGAGATGGATGAATTTGGAGAGTTGACATCTTTCAGAAATTTTCTTCATGTTATAATTCCTTCAATCGATGATTTTTGGAATATAGCCTTTTCCTATCTATTCTGTCTCCGTATTATTGTCAGAAAAAATAATTATTTTTGGATATACTCTTGCTTGACGTATCATGCGTTGTTGTTCCACTGAAGCTACTTCACTCTTTCTCAATAAGCCATTGGATTCTCTCGTACATTTAATGAAATATTTATATATACATCATCGCCTGCGCGTTGAAGCTTTTTTTATGTCCAAGTTCTCTGAATTGTGTATGAATTTTGGACACAGCTCCTTGTGATATATTTAGCAACTCTGAAAGAATCCACTTGACTTCTACTACATCATATCAATTTCAATCTAGGTATTTCCGTTAAATATCGCATTGTCAGTAATTTCCCGAAGGACTATTTGATGTCTTTTTATCATTTCAGTTACCTAGGATGTTGTTGTTTCAGTGCAAAAAAATGGATAATTAAGGTTTTTGCTAGGGAGTCAAAGGAGAATATTTTGAACATTTTATACAATGAATTCCCAACAAGAAGCTCTATTGAAAAATAGTTTTCGTTTTAAAACTGTTCATTTCACCTCTTCATTAAATGTCCTCAAGTCATCATCTTCTGAACCATCAATATTGTATGTCCTTGAAGTATGTCCAAAGTTGCAATAGTATTGGCAGCTTCAAGAAGATTTTACAAAGTTAGTGCAGATAAGATATATATTAATTTATACATATACGAATCATTTTACTATGGAGGTAATTTGAGTTCTTGCGATAAGATAATCGTGTTGTCTGCTAAAATAGTGAACACATCTTAATTTGCCCAAAAGCTGAGAGACTATCAGTTTTCACTATTTGGGTTCTTTCACTGCGATAGGAATCGAACCAATTGAAGCTTCGTCCTCTGAAGCTGTAGAGATGAAGCTCACGTAACAGTCAAAAGCTTTAGATATATCACAAAACACTGCAGGGCCCACTTCCTTCAGACTAGTATTTAGATTATTGGTTTGAAAGCTAAATTAAGTAATTGTATGTAATTCACAGCACTTCATAAAAGCATTATCCGCTCCATCATGGGATTTTTATCATGAGCAAACGTCCTTTGTAATTGTGGATCCATCATGTATGTCGAATTTCGAATTTCTCAAAATATTTTCTTTGTTGAAATTACTTGCATATACATATTTATCAATTCCGCTATCATCACTTATTGAAAGGATTTTTATAATTAACAATCAACTTATATTACAAAATGAATATGGACAATAATGATAAACAATGGAATACACATACTGATTGTCAATGAGGTAACACATCGAATGTATTACGAATGCAGTAATCACCATAAAAATGTATATATAACATATGAATGTTTCAATCAAAGGAATCTCGGAATCATTTGTTTTACTGATTATGACAATATAGTATCATAATAAATTAAATTCTACCCAAAAACATAATTATTTTATTGATCTTGCAAATACCTTAATACCCGAAGGGTTTCCTCATTTTATAGTTTGTCACATGACGTGCTATTCTGGCTCGTGATTGGCTCAACCTGAACTAAACAAGATCTCGAAATTTTATGAATGAAACGTGAATGACAGGCTAAATGTCAACTTTCAAGAATTCCAACACAATTTTACTCTTCCTTTCATGAATAGGGCAAGTGATTCCTCTTGTCCTCTACTCTTTGGTTTTTATTCACATATAGGTATAGAAATCCCATGCAAACCGTTCTATGTCACTTATTCGAAACGGTGGACGAATATATCTGTATTTTATCATAGACTTCATGAATATCTATTGAAAATTTTCAATAAAGAAATGTTTTACAGTGGTATTTGAAATCGTGGATTAGATATAACACATTTTTTGTTTTCTTCTGTACGAGTATATTTCACAGGGAAATATATATGTCCATTGCTATAATAACAAAATTCATTTCGGTATGTTTTCAGTTCTTGCTTCATTCAGTATTGAAAAATCATAATACCTCCGCAACAAATTCATTGAATATGTTTGTTACTGATACCAAGGTATTTTTATTGGCGTAAAAGCTAGATAGGCCAAGCAATGGAGAAAAAATAGAGGCTATTTTCATACTTAAATAAAGACGCATATAACCTGTACTAATTTTCGAGAGATAGGCCGTAGATGAAAACCCTGGTGTCGGTCCCAGCAGAATCGCTTTGTGGAATTTTTTTTAAAAGAAATATTGTCAAACATTTTTTTGAGTTTTACAAATATCTTGAAAAGTATCGAAGGAATCGTTTCACATTCAATAGAACTTCTGTAGGGAATTGAAAAACCTACAATATGAGAAAATGAGGAACTTTGAAGTCTTCTTAACAAAGAATTCAATATAAATTGAAACGATTGGTAGACCACAAGCAAAAAACAACTACTTTCCTGGCAAATACCACGCAGAACGTTGAATGATATTCACCTGAAAATATATGCAAACTTCCATAGAAAATAAAAATTGATTGCTGTTTTTTTCTGATGAACTCGATTATGTTTAATTTATGCCAGGTCCGCCTAACAATCCGCATACCGGTTTCAGGCTTTTGGCCTTCATCAGTACGGAATAGTCACCAGTCAGAGATCCGAAGACCTCTGGCCGAAGCTTCGCCAGGAAAGTAGTAGTTCACCTTCGGCCAGAGGCCTTCGAATCTCTGACTGGTGACTACTCCGTACTGATGAGGGCCAAAAGCCTGAAACCGGTATGCGGATTGTTAGGCGGACCCGGCATGAATTAAACATAATCGAGCTTATCAGAAAGAAACATTTGCAATCAATTTTTATTTTCTATGGAAGTTTGCATAGATTTTCAGGTCAAAATCATTCAACGTTCACCGTGGTAAGTGCCAGGAAAGTAGTTATTTCCCGCTTGTGGTCTACCAATCGTTTCAATTTAAAATGAATTCGTTGTGAAGAAGACTTCAAAGATCATTATTACCTTATATTATCCTTCACATGGCTTTCTTGTTTGACCTACAAAATGATTTTTTGTTGGAACGGATACGTGCATTTTCCACAGAGAAAATCCGGAAAAACCTCTAAAAAGTGATCATTTTTCAAAAATTCATAATTTCTATAAATTTAAGGCCGGACAAACAATATTGCGGAAAATGATGGATAATAACATGTAGTTCAACTGTGCTGTCCAAATTGTAGTTTTTGCACAATCGCGTTATAAACAATTCAAGGACCTATCCTGCAAAATGCGTCAATTTAAGGGAAATAGTTGTTTTCAAATTCTGTAAACGGCTTCTGGAAGTAGAGATCAATACCTACTAGCTATTTCCAGAGATGACGACTCACACCAAGCACTACAAAAACGGAGTCATGCTGCTTTCACCTTAATAATAGACTGGCATCGGACAATTTGAATATCATCTTCAATGATAATATTCTACGCCACAACAAGTATCCCAAATATCTCGGTGTTACATTGGACCGCACCCTCTCTTTCAACAAACATCTAACAAAGTTGGCAGCAAAGCTGAGAACTCGTAACAATATCCTGTACAAACTAGCGGGGTCGACCCGTCCGCATTCAGTCTGGTCTTTCCTACGGCCGAATATTGCGCATCAGTCTGGCTAAACAGTCCTTACGTTAGTGAGGTGGACACCGTTCTCAACCAAACAATGAGAATCATTACAGGATCTATTAAATCCACACCCATCGAATGGCTACCCGTGTTGTGTCATATCGAACCACCGAAAATCCGTAGACAGCAGATACTAGTACGAGAGTTTAAAAAGGTCAGCGGAAACCTAGACTTACCGATCCATCAAGATATAATTGTATTCAACCGACTTAAATCTAGGAATCCAACTGTCAAAACAGCCCAACAGCTTATAACCAACAACTTTAACGGACACAACGAGTGGATATCGGACTGGCAGAGCAAAGTTAGTCCAGCCTGGCACTCCTTGCTGGACCCGGATAATCCACCACAAGGCTTCAACATGCCCCGGAAAACTTGGGTCCGGTTAAACAGGATCCGGACTGGCCATGGCAGAAGCGGATCGGCCTTTTTCAAATGGGGGATGAGTGCAAGCCCAGAATGCGATTGCGGCGCAGGCTTCCAAAACAACACATCACATTACCTATGAATGTTCTACAAGAGCATTACCTGGTACAACTCTTGACCTTTCACATGCAACACCCCAGGCCAATGGCTTAACCAACTAATTATGGAGCTGTGACAATACCTACAAATAATTTTTGTCTATACACTGTAACTTTTGTTGTTTTAGTATATATTGTTCCTTTATGTATGCTTGTACACACCATAAGCTACATAAAAAATAAATACCTACAATTTGTATATTTTGGATTTTCACCTGAGAGGTGGGAAATGTGTTGAAAATGTCACTGACAGTTGCTCCAAACGCTTGAAAGTGCGCTCGAGGCAGAGTCAAGTAGCGGTAGTCGGGGAATTGAATTGAACACTTCCAAACAGATGTTTTCTCGACCTTGAGCGCTTTTTCTGTCAAACTTTCTATACAACGTATTAATGAATGAAAATAGGAGCTTTAATCTTTTTCGAATGCGGTTTGAAATGTTTTATAAACATTCTCATTCGTGTTTTTTTTTTTGGAAAATAATATTTAGTGAATATATTGCATTGAATGTGAAAATATTACATTTATAGATTGAAAAAAAAAACTTACATTTATTTATAAATGAACACAAGGTACAAACATGTATAAAACGAAAAAAACCAAAGAGTTGTTAAAAAGCTGATACTTTTATTCAATAAAAGTACTTATCACGAATACGAATAGTTACCTCTCAATACTAGCCATACTATTAACTAACACTCTCCTCCGCTGGCTCGTTTCCCCACTACCGCTACTCGACTCTGCCTTGAGCGCACTTTCAAGCGTTTGGAGCAACTTTCAGTGACATTTCCAAAACATTTTCCACCTCTCAGATGAAAATCCAAAATATACAAATTGAAATTGATCTCTACTTCCAGATGCCGTTTACAGAAACGGCGATTTCCCTTAAATGGGCATATTTTGCAAGATCGTGTCTAACGCGATTGTGCAAAAACTACACATTGGACAGAAACCATCTTGCGCACAGTTGAACTACATGTTATTATCTATTATTTCCCGCAAGATTGTTGGTCCAGCTTTGAATTTATAAAAATTATGAATTTTTGAAAGAAGTTCCTTCAATACTCTTTAAGATATTTGTAAAAATCCAAAAAAGTGGTGATTTAAAAAAAAATCCACGAAGCGATTTTGCTGAGGCCGACACCGAGGTTTTTATTTACGAACTATCTCTTAAAAGGTAGTATAGGATGTTTGCGTCTTTATTTAAGTAGGGAAAAAACCTCTATTGGTTGGCCTAAGATAGTTTCTATATAAGTATTCGTACGTACGTATTCGTTTTCGACTACCCATCAAATCTGGTGGCAAGTCATAGCAAAGCACCCCTGAATTGACGATAATATTTCATTAAGCTGCAGTTTATATGACCCGCACTCTCATGCATGGTGAAAACATTAGCCGCCGAAATGTTCCACACGTGCAACTTCTAAAATATGCTTCCTCTCCTTCGAAATCATTATCTGCGTATCAGAACGATTAGAATTATCTACGTTCGATGAACGTTTCATCCTAACCGACTGAGGGGATACAGATGTAACCTGTTCGTTAAAATTATTTGGGCGAAGGGTGGTCCTTTTATTCTGTCAAGATAAGATATAACACCACCTGCGCATCAAATTATCAATGGAAAAAATGGTTTAGGAAATGTTTGTAAATGTAACAGAATAGCTTACATTTGGGGGAGTGAATCAAGCTTCCAACAATATTTAGCGTATTGATTTCCATACACAAAAATTGAAATTTAAAAGTGAATCATTCTCGAGGAAGTTGATATCAGCACAGAACCCAAAACTGACTGAATCAGAAATACTTTGATGTCATAAAGTATTTTTGAAAAATACTACGTTAAACTTTACATGTAATTCCTTGGAAAATTTCGTGACAAAAATTGTAAATATATGCCATAAACAGATTGATTCTAGAAATAAGCGAAATGAAAAAAAAATTCAAACGAACATTTTTTGAAATAAACAATCCATAGTAGGCTCGTATTAAGAATCCAATTGTGCTCATTAAACAAGATTATTAACTTTGGAAATCAGTTATAAGTCTTCCTTCTTTTGTTTCATTATCTGATTAACACCGCAGATTTTTATTGCTTCTACAGTAATGTAGTTTAAGAGTGATCTTAGATATAGTATATCCAATCTCAGTTGAATAATTCATCTTCGACTCAAAATATAGGGTACGTTCAGAATCGTACATATTATAATGTTGAATTATGAGGGAAGCCGAAAAAATAAATGAATTTAATTCCCCGTATAAAGTATATAGTAGACCAAATTGAGTGAAAACTATTCCCGCCTAAAAACCAGGCGATAACTTCGCTGACTGCTAATAGCATAAATTACCGTAAACCACTACAGATTGTACTTTATCGGGTTTGGGGTATAGATAATAGAATTTATTACTAGAACAGTGGTGTGGTATGGGCAGAGGCAGTCATGTATGGTGAAAAACTGCAAGAAAAAATTTGTGCAGTAGTCAAAAGTACCATCCACATACAATTTCTGGCTCAAGCAAATCTGCTTTGAATTTGTACAAAAATGAAAGTGTTTAATACTAATCAGTTTATATTTAGTGGGCCACATTGGTTCAAAATAGCAGGTACATTTTGTGAACAAGTTTGAAATAATATATAAAAAAAGAAAGCTTGTAAACTCGACCTTCTAGAAAGTTAGGATATCACTATTGAACAAAAGTGAGAATACTTGCTTAGATAAATTCAAATAATCATTAATTGGTGAACTTGTTTGTTTGTTAATGTTCAAAAATGACAATTGTGACGAAGAAGAAGAAATGGCACATTGACGAATTGGAAAAACCCAGTTTTCTTTACGCGAAAAAGTGACTGCTTGATTCACAAGAACATGGGTAACAATTAATGCAAAAAGAAAAATATAATATCCTCATATTTGAAACTTAGAAAAAGTAGTCCAATCAATTCTTATTGATTTGAGAAAAATTATTTCCATAATTCCAGTTTCTGTGACAAATGAAATTTGAATTCAGAAAAAGGTTTCTCAGATGTGGAAATCACGAATGCATTGGGTTGCAAAAGGATCACATTTTATTTTTCAACTCAATCAATTGCTTCACTTACATTGGGAAATTTACACAATTTATAGAAAAGGGGTTTCCACTCAATGGAAAGATCTAAATATGAAGCCATTCCTCGGTTTCACAGCTAAGAAACCATTTCAGCGGACTTCAGTAGCAATCAGCACTTGTTTCATGATTCATGTGAATGTTAAACTGCGGTATGGCTATGGATTGCTTCGTTAGAGAACTTCAATAAGAAGCAAAATAAATTAAATCTACATCTGGAAGAGTTTTAATACAGTAAAATAGTACATGAAATCAGGTAGTAGCGATTTTCCCACACAATGTTCAGGATTACGTAGAGGTACTCTTGTCAAGTTTTCAACCACGGGGTCCCTCCGTTTCAGTTTTCGGCCATTTTGACCATGAAGGAGTGATTTTCCGACCATGACTATGAATACCTTTTTTTAACAAGATATAATTTGCTGTAGATACAGTTCTTCAAAGTTTGTTTTTTTCTTCAAATTTGCAAATTTTCAGCAATTTCTCTTGTTTCTCATAAAATCGCCCTCCTATCAACACAATTCACTTTCGTATGGTTCAGCGAAGTGAATTTTTACAAAATGTACATTTTAGAAAGGTGTGGGGGGGGGGATGGGGAAGTATGCATGTTCGAAACATCCCAACTGCGAGTACTTGCCTCTCAGCCTGTACAAAACAAGTTCATGAGGAGTGATCAAAATCCCCCCCACCCTCAGCAACCCTTCCTTTTGACAACTCGTAAATTTCAATTTCCGGTAAGAAATTTCTTATCCCTAGGCCATAGGGAATTTATTTGAAAAATCGAGTGGAGTTTGAACAAATGTGTATTTTTTTATGCAAACAGCATTCTTTACAACACACACAACGTTAATATACAAGTCAACGTCTCCTTCCCGCAAACTCTCACCACATATAAAACTCTCTTTGAAGATCCGGTTTCCGACATCCTGATATCTGAATATAACGTTACAATTTACATACCGAACGTTGGCCATGGTTATTTTATCATTGCAAAAAATTTGCAAATTTGAAAAACATACCAAATATTGAAAAGCTGCATCTCGGAAACTATTGGGTCTACGGAGACAAAAAAAACTCAAAATTTAGCAAATTCTACCTAGTTTAACAAAGGTAACCATGGTCATTGTCGAAAAACCACTCGTTCATGGTTAAAAAGGACAAAAACTTAAAAAAGTGCCAAACATTGCAGTTTGGAATAGACGTCATCCCGAACATTGTCTGTAAAAAGCGCTACTACCTGATTTCATGTACCTACGTGATATCGATTCTGGACTACAATTTTATTTTATAATTTCCTCAAATTCCAAAGTTTATTTTTCATACAAAATAGAGAAGCGGAAATCCACAGTCTCCATGAAAAAACAATTATACAAATGTTCGAACAGATTTAGGCAGACGAAATCTTATTGTTCAACAACACAAAAGAAATTGATTTGTTGAAAATATAAACAGGATGTTCATAAAATCAGATGTGGAATCATCTGCGACTGAAAGATAAACTTTAGTCACTATCTTCCATCGTCAAGATAACCTCTTGTGGGGTATTCATGTTGAAAAGGGAAACATTCTCAATTAAATATTGATAGAAAGATTTTTCTGTGAATTGAAAAATCCACAATTGAAATGAAGTTATTTTTTGTGAATGTCTAACAGAAAACAACTACTTCCCCGGCTGAAGCCACGCTGGACATTGGACTACATCTGATAGATATTCTGAAAAGGCCCTAACTCAAAGAAAAATCTGAAATTGAAAATTTGCATTTTCATTCAGATAGTAATTTGATTTTCTATTCCAGTCTTGATTAAGAACTCATAAAGATGAATGAGGCAAAGAAGAATGTTTTCCAAAAGAGAGTACTCACCAGAAATCATTCGTAACATTGACGCAGGAGAGACATCGCATTCACTAGGTCTTCAATACATTTTTGTCGACGAAAATCTATTTCATGCTTCCACGATCATCAGGAAGACCGGAAGAAATAGGAAACACATTTTCAAGAAGCAATCTCACTTTGCAAGGATGGAAAAAGTTAGAATCATTTCTTTTGGAGAGACACTTTGAAATAAGTGTTTTCTGACATTAAAACCTGTCATGGGGTATGATAGATTGATTTGTTGAAAATATAAACAGGATGTTCATAAAATCAGATGTGGAATCATCTGCGACTGAAAGATAAACTTTAGTCACTATCTTCCATCGTCAAGATAACCTCTTGTGGGGTATTCATGTTGAAAAGGGAAACATTCTCAATTAAATATTGATAGAAAGATTTTTCTGTGAATTGAAAAATCCACAATTGAAATGAAGTTATTTTTTGTGAATGTCTAACAGAAAACAACTACTTTCTATCAATATTTAATTGAGAATGTTTCCCTTTTCAACAAAAGAAATCTTGAGAAAACAAGAATATGTTTTTAAACAAAAATAGGCAAATTTACATTTGAAGTAAAATAATCAATCTTCGCCTATGGCCGGCATTTTCGATCAAAGCGCAAATTATGTTCTATCAGGGGTGGATGATCAACCCCATCCTCATCCAACTAAGAATGGATATAGTATAGTATTTTGTTTCTCAGTTTTTCTTCTCTTTCCTTTGATCTGCTCCCTATAGATCCAAGGTTCTGCACCATTCCCAGATGTGCCCTATCGAACATTCTCAAGATGACAGCTGTTGCCCCCTTTCCGTATGCTAGGCTGATGTGGGCTGTCTTGCTTTTCGCAATGATTACTATTGATTTGAAGTACTAGCCTCCTCATCATCTAGCAGCATTTGCTCCTCATCGCTGTTTCCAGCACCGCTGAGTTCGACAAGATTGATTTCCTCTATTGATTGGCCCTCTCCATATGCCATCTTTGGGGATTTTCCTGAATCTTAAATAGATGGTGTGTCCCATCTTCTTAGTTGCCTCGCTAGATTCATCATCGATGCCGTTTAGGTAACTGGTCATTACCCCCTTTCTTCCTGCGCCTAGTATTTTCCACAGTTTGTTGAGCAGCCCCACGCTTTTTGTTTTCAGTAGCCCTATTTGTAATCCACCCCATCAATCCGTGGTTTGGTTATCCTATGTGATAGCCACCCTAACAGATCCCTGCGTGTGCAGAGTGTCCCTCATAATCCTTCCTTATTTGATTCTTAAACTCAATTCCAGATATTTTTGTACAGGTTGGATTTGGGGAACATAATATTGTTTGAAAAACATTCAAACAAAACAATCACTGGCTACAATGAGCTGAATAGCTGAAGAGCCACACAAAAGTTATGTGGATCAATTATGAGGGAATTATGTTTTCCAGGGTTATTTGATAGTTTTGAACCGCCCTTAGATTCGATAGTAAACGAACTAATTATTAATGTACAGGAAGATTATCAACTTCTAGGATATGATATGCTTTAGAGCCCATACAATATATTTATTTTATTTTTTTCAACTATTTTTTTAATTCATTATTTTATACACACATTGTTGAGTTGAAATTTTTCAGGTTGTTTCATTCCCAAGAATCGAGGAACTACCTCTAATACATTTGTTTTAATCATTCAACTATAGCACTAAGCAGCTACTCATATAATTGAATCACTAAGAAACACAAATATTTTTGCTCAATACACCATTCACTTAATCACTGGCTGCAGAAATATTACCTTCGTTTTGGGCAGAAGTTTAAAATGAATATTGGGTAAGTACCCACTAATAACCTATTTATTCCAGGTATATTTTAATTGGTGGCAGTCCGGTATGTCTGAAATCGAACAAAATTATGTAAATATGCTTACTTACCTAAATTGGATAATATTTTCATTTAAACATTATAAGAAGGTCGACTCATGCAATAATTCATTATATCAGCATTATGTTGTAGTACTCGTATTTTTCTCAACGTACTCTCGGCACCTAATATGAATAATTTTCCAGTCAATGTCCAGACGTATATTGTACCACACATTTCTCAAATATAATTTTGAACAGTGTTGTCGATTGAATTAACTCAACCTTCTACTTAATCATGGATTTATATGGATTTTTCATCACATTTCTACCACAAATTTATTAATAATTATTTAGATATTTTTTTAATATACCGTCAAGTACGAAAATAGTACCTAATAGAAATATAGCAATAATTTCTTTTTCAAAATTCAGAGTTGATTTACCAGACCTGAAGATGAAATTTCAACATAATTAAGCCCAGAATTGAAAATTCCATAGTTTATTTATTTATTACTAATTCATCATTCAGTATCACATTTATTGAAATATAGTATTTTCTGCATATTTGAAGTTCATCACCGTTCATTAACCAGATATCGGATTTCAATTCAATTCCTGAGTACTGAATGGCAAGAAAACTGATTCTACAATAGGCTGCGAAATAAATCATGAGTCAACGATATTTTTAATATAAATTGAAATGATTGTTTTTGACTCGGGTCTTTTTTATTGTGGCTGTTCATGCTGCCAGTCCATGATGAAACATCTCCTTCTCTTGGTTTCTATAACTATGTAAGTGTTACTTTCATATACTCTTTGGTACATACCCCATTGGTCATTGTACACTTCACTTTTTGGTATTACCATCATGTTATTTTTTGCTTCTTTATAATTTTTGATAAACCATAATAGTTTTCACTTCACTTTTTTTATTTCACTATACCAGGGTGGTCACAATCACAAAAGTAAAATGTTTTAACCTCTCGCTAGCCAAGCAAGATAATTAGTGGGCACCCTAAACAGTTAGGGGGCCAGGGTTTCACAGGGTCTCCCAAAATAGGGCACGACAATTTATAAAACTGACTTGAAAAAATAAAAGGATTTCTTCTAGCCCTATACAGATTTATAACCACATACAGAATCCTTTACCCATATGATGTTATGAAAATACTTGTAAGATTTAAAACGAAAACGTGGGGCGCATGCAATATATAATATTAAGGAGTTCATATCATTTGCAGCGCAATAACGTTCTTAGTGACTTAAGTAAACTATGCATGCATCAATTATTTATTGTATGCGCCCCACGTTTTTCGTTTTAAATCTTACAACTATTTTCATAGCTATTAAAAATTATTCACAATCACAAATTTTCGAGACAATCTGTATGGGGTAAGGAATCTGTAAGGGGTTGAAAATCTGTATGAGGCTAGGAGAAATTATTTAATACTTTCAGTTCGTTTTGTAAACATATTATATTGAAAAAAATTACTAAATAATTATTTTCTGCTTTTTAGACTTGTGTATGTGAAATTTTGCAATCGATTCTGAATATCTTAATGCGATTATGATAGAGATATGTGGCAAATTTCCGGCTTATTTCATTTAGGTTAAAATCGATTGCTCCTTACTACTATTATGATTACTATTATCACAGATCAACAAACAAACAGACATACGAAAGAGCAAGTTAATATTGCATTATCATCCAGTTCTGAGCTATGTTTGAAGTTTCAAGTATCTAGCTCATCGGGATCTAGTTTTCTAGTTATCATTATTGGAGGCAAACGAACGAACAAACGGACAGACAGGAAAGCGGGTTATTAATGCATTTTCATCCAGTTCTGAGCTATGTCTGAAATTTCAAGTCTCTAGTTCATCTGGAAGTTAGTTTAAAATCAATTGCTTCGTAATATTATTATTATTACAGACAACAAACCAGCAACAAACAGACAAACAAGAAAGCGAGTTAATATTGCATTGTTAACCAGTTCTGAGATATGTCTGTAGATTCAAGTCTCTAGCTCATCGGGAAAATAGTTTAAAATCGATTGCTTTGTAATACTATTATTATTATTACTACAGACAAGCGGTTTAATTTTACTATCATTTCGTTGCTATGTTGAGTGAATATTTAGAAGGCAGTTGAATTTAATGCACATTCACTTATGGATCATTCTGCTATGAAGAGTTTGTGTGAACCTAACCTCACTTTTTGTGCTCGTAAGGAAACGAACAAACATACATACTTCCGAAGTTTCAAGTATCTAGCTCATCATGAAGTTACTTTAAAATCGATTGCAAGATTTGTACCGGACAAACAGACACAAAAGCGAGCTAATATAAACGTGGTGAATGAAAACTCTTCAACGAAAAATTGAACCCACGAAAACAGAAACCTTCCAAGTCTCAATAACTAAGCTCCAAAACTAATGTAAGTAACATCAAACAACCAAATTAGTTAAGTAAAGCAGGAAACTGCAGAGCGTTTTCGAAGTCAATATCAACGAGACAGTTACCCAAACGGGAACACACGTGAGGGCACACGTCGTTGCGAGTGGTCGAGCGGAGAGCACATTTTTGGAATGTTATCGTTTATCGCTGGAGATTTCACGTTGAAGTTCTATATTATACTGTTTTGATCATTTCTTTAGGGTAATTTAATGTTATTCGATTGTCTGTTAGGCGTCGACTCAAAATTAGTTATTTACATTAGTTTTGGAGCTTAGTTATCGAGTCCAAGAAGTTTCATTTCATTTTTTGCTTTTCAGTTTTTTGTCGCTAAAGACTACTAATTGCTACCTACTCGAATTGGATTACTTTTAAAATACTTACCTACCCACCTTACTTCAACTGTTAACTATTATATACTACAACTAGCTGGTACCAACGACTTCGTCCACGTTGGGGGCAAAATCTCTGAAAATACTGAAACACGTATATCTTACTTGTAACAAAGACCTCAAATGCCAATTTTCGTGACCCTAACTTCAAAACGAATGGAACCTTCCGACAAACCTTCAATCCTCCCCTCTCCACCCCTAGGGGTTGCATTATAAAAACACTGAAATATGTATTCTTTTATCCCTTACAAAGGACTCAAATATCAATTTTTATGACGCTAACTTGAAAACTAACGGAATCCCCATACAAACTTTCACCCCCCATTTCACACCTTTAGGGGTTTAATTTATAAAAACACTGAAATATTTCTATTTGTAACAAAGACTTTGAATGCCAATTTTTATAACCCCAACTTGAGAACTAACGGAATTCGTATACAAAGTTCCAATCCCAATTTAACCCCCATTCCACCCCTTTAATGGTTGAATTTCTAACAAAAAAACACCGAAACTTGTATTTTTTATTTGTAACAAAGACCCTAAAATTCCATGATCATAACTTTGAAACTAACTATACAGACTTTCAACCCCCATTCTACCCCTTTAGGGTTGAATTTCCAAAAACCCTGAAACAAATACTAGTGTCCATTAGTCTAATTTCAAAACCGACTGTACTTTCACTTCCACTCCCCTTCTCACCCACCTTTTCACCCCTATAGAAATGGAATATAAAGAAAATATGCTGTCAGAATTTCAGCTCTTAGGTCCAGCGGTTGGTCTGGGCGTTGACTGTATATCAGTCAATCAGTGAGTCAGTTGTCAGGACCTGTAATTATATATGTACATATTACCTACCCCAAACACGACTGTCTTCCGTCTCCATCATCAGATTAACTCCGGGCCTCCAATATGTTGTAGTGTCACCAGAACTACATATGAGTGCCAAGTTTCAACAGAATCGGTTTACAGGTGTAAAATCAATAAATCATAACCCATTTTTCTACCCTAGAGGTGTAATTTTTTTTCAAATTCAAATGGGACCAACTTTCAAACATACTCTATACAATAAGAAAAGAATCATCTAAATCGGATAACCCAGTACAAAGTTTTGCGTGGTGGAATCGGTTAAGAAACTAACTAGTAATAAGCTGAATAACTTCTTTACCTTCATTCAGATAGATGATGAATTTGTTTTAGAAACACTCAAGAACATAAAATCACCGGCATTTGGTTGTTATAAACTCAATATTACTCTTATATTACTATGTTGTCCTCATATTATACCATATTTAACACATATTTTAAATTCATGTATACTTAACTCATATTTTCCAATTTTATGGAAAGAAGCAATCATTAATCCGTTAGCAAAAATCACCTCTTCACAGAATTCAACAATCTCCGTTCAATTTCGATCTTGCCAGTAATGTCCAAAGTACTTGAGAGAGCAATCGAGTCTCAAATCGTACCTTCTCTCAACTCCATTAGTTTTTTGCCTGAGAAACAATCTGGTTTTCGACCAAGATACAGTTGTGATACTGCACTCACTGATGTCACAGACGATGTCTTGAGAGGAACTGATGGGAATAAGGCAACCGTTTTGATACTCTTAGACTACTCCAAAGCGTTCGATATGTTGAATCATAAAATATTATTGACAATATTAGATCACATTGGTTTTTCGAATCGCCTTGCAGATTGATAGATTCATTCTTGAGCAACAGATTGCAGCGGGTAGTTCATGAAAATAATATATCAACACCATTAGTTGTCAACTCAGGGGTACCCCAAGGAAGCATTCTTGGACCACTACTCTATGCGGTATAAATCTCTAAATTTGTGACATCCATAACTAATTGCAATTATCACTTGTACGCTGACGATACCCAACTTTACTTGTCTTTCAACCCTCCAGATGTAGCACAAGCAAACGATATTATCAACGATGACTAACAGAAGCTCCTCGAAATATCCAGCGGACATTTACTAAAATTGAATCCGAAAAAATCTATGGCTTTTCTTTTTTGCAAAGAAAAAATCCGGGAAAACTTGGTAGCTAGTTTATATATCAATCTAGATAATGAATATATACCATTCAAAAATTCCTGTAGAAACCTTGGTCTTGTTATCGATACGAAGTTAAAATTCACAGAACATGTCACATCAAAGCTAAGAATCGCTTACGCTAACTTGAAGCTAATTAACCCGCATCGAAAATTCCTCAATGAAAACACCAAAAAAAATGTATGTGACTCAATCGTTCTATCACATATGAATTTTTGCGACACTATATATGGACCATATTTAGACAGTCATAATGCCAGGCGAATGCAAAAACTACAGAACTCCTGCCTGCGATTAATATTCGGTCTCAGACGAAGACAAAGGATAAGTCATAAATTGCCTGAACATGTATAATCGTAGAATACTTCATGCAACTTGTCTCTCCTATAAAATCTTAAAAGTCAGATGTCCACCATACTTATTCAGAAAAATAATTCCCAGAAGTCACGTGTATAACTTGAATATTCGGAGGAGAGAAATTATTACCATACCCTCTCACAGACAAGAAATATTTAAACGTTCCTTCACCTACTTTTCAGCGCACCTACTCAACAAATTCCGAATCAAAATCAATTGTATCGTTCAAAAATATAATGAAAAAAAGGCTCTCACAATATTGACAATTCAATATTGTTTTGAATTATTTAGTTTTTTTGTATGTGTTATGATACTTAGTTTTAACAATTTAGTCTTCACTAGGCTTCAACAGCACCTGATTTCATAGGCTGAATTTATGAGCCTTTTAATCTCAAATTCACCATTTTCGGATGTTACTGGATTTATTTCTTTATTTTTGGTTATGTTATGAATTTGGATTAATAAATGTCTTATTATTATATTATTATTATTAAGTAACAATTCAGTGGGTGAACCTACAATCATCCCCCATTTTCCTACACTTAGGAGTGTTTTTTTAATCCAAATGAGACCAATTTTGAGGTATACCCTATCCATTAAAAAAAACATTAAAATCGGACTATTCTGTAAAAAGTTATGCCTGGTCATATAAAAAAAATACGCGTCGACTAGAGAACCTCCTCCTTTTTTTCGTCGGTTAAAAATACAAATACTCTACTCAAAAATGTCTTCGGGGTTTGATCAAATTACCGCTGAATTCCTGAAACATAGACATAAAAAATGTAGTACTTCACTCAACTATTCAATGAACATTCTAAATAAACTTTTCTCATTACTTAAAATACAAAGTACCTACACATCCTGGGGGACACAATCTACTAAAACAAATTCATAGAAACAGTACTAAACACATATTAACATTCTAACAAGATCACATAATTTTCTGAAAAAACAATATGGATAAGTCGTGAATTGATTCAAGCTTGAATCCAACAGTGAATGAAAATGTTTCGGCTGCTTTGTTCAAAGCGTCTACGATTATAATTCTTTTTCTGTGGATCCATTCTCCCATCATATAATTCAATTCCCATCATAAATCCGCAAAAGGTCTCACACGCGGTTCTATGGCCTGCACCATAAACTACGTGTTGTCATGTAATTATCATTCGGGGCTGATAAAACAGTTGGGGGGTGTCTTTGAGGAATACGTGCCGGGTGCCCCAAAACACGGGACCCCGCTGGGCCTGTCTGGGAGGCTACATATCGGTTCAGTTAATAATTGATAGTTATTTATATATTTGAATCTGACCTGTGGGTTAAATTTGTCAAAAATTTATATTTATGTGCGGTTTGCATGTGTTTTGTATATTCATCTTTGAATATCCTATATCGAACCAGGTTTCTTTTACACAAATTTTATAGGTGTATCTGTTATTGCGTTTTTAAATTCACTATAATAGAACACTCATAATACCAATATTGGAATAGAGTTTCCGGCATAGTGTCGGTTTCGTTTTGTATTAGTCTTATCTCAGACTAGCTTGTAATAAAATCGGAAATATTCCTCAGAAATAGGTGAGGTTGTTTTGTTTTGAGTCACAGTTTTCATTTCTTAATTTTTTATAAATGCTATACAATGGATTTCAATCAAGAACTCTAGCGGCATTGATGAATTGCCTGGTAGAATCTTGTTGCTGAACCTATCATCGAACCACTAACATACTTAGTAAATTTATCATTCCTCGAGGTTTGATTTCCCTCATGTCTCAAACACGCCATTATTGTTCCTGTTCACAAAAAAAAATTATAAGCTCTTAAACTCCAACTACAGAGATATTGCATTGCTGCCTTCATTCTCTAAAATTTTCGAAAAATCTCTTCACAACAGACTTGTATATTGATTTGTTTGAAAATATTAACAGGATGTTCATACAATCAGATGTGGAATTATCTGCGACTGAAAGATAAACTTCAGTCACTATCTTCCATCGTTCAAGATAACGTCTTATGGGGTATTAATGTTGAAAAGGGAAACATTCTCTATTGAATACAATTTTTTTTCTGCAAATTGAAAAATCCACGATAAAAATGAAGTAATTATTTGTGAATGTCTGACAGAAAACAACTACTTCCCCGGCTAAATATGGACAGGATGTTCATAAAATCAGATGTGGAATCATCTGCGACTGCAAGATAAACTTAAGTCACTATCTTCCATCGTTCAAGATAACCTCTTGTGGGGTATTCATGTTGAAAAGGGAAATATTCCTAATTCAATATCGAATAAAAATATTATTCTGCGAATTGAAAAATCCACTACGAAAATGAAGTTATTTTTTGTGAATGTCTGACAGAGACAACTACTTTCCCGGCTAAAGCCACGCTGGACATTGAACTACATCTGATAGATATTCTGAAAGGACCCTAACTCAGAAGAAAAAATCTGAAATTGAAAATTTGCATCTTAATTCAGATAGTTATTTGATTTT